>JASDQU010739803.1:174909-188580 GCA_032191745.1 Picea mariana | reverse complement strand
TACCAGCTGAAGATTCCAATTGGGAAGATAAGTCTTTTATACAGAAGCATCCAATGTTACTCAAGCGTTGCGGACAACACTTGTCTCAAGGGAAGGGACATGTTAAGCCCTAATATTGGCTCATTACCCCTTAATTGGGGCATATTACATTAGTAATGTTATTTTATTTATGTCGACTTTATTCCATTAGTTGTAATTATACCTCCTAGTCTCCTATATATACCAAGGAGACATTTTCATTTGGAATCATCTTGTACTTGAACATTTAGGTGGGGTAAAAGGAGGTTGCCCCCCCGAAGAGGCTTATTATCTGAAATTATCTCTTTTTCAAGGTGTTGAGTACTTATTTTGAGGTTTTTCTATGCTATATTGATATTTGGTTCTTAATACGAAGCAAGTTGCAAAATGGCACGCAACAAATGGGTAATGTATTTCCATCATGGAAAGTTTTTATTTCTGCACTTAGAAAGCAATTCTATCCTTTGGTTTATAAAGATAAAGCTTTAATTGAATGACAAGCTCTTAAACTAAGAAAAGGACAAACAATGCAAGAATACAACGATGGTTTTCATAAAATGGAATTGATGTTAGATATTCCTTTACATACCCAAGAAACTCTTATGAAGTATATAAGAGGTTTACTTTCACACATTCTTAACACTATATTCATGTTTGGACCTACTAACCTTGATGAGGTTTCTATTCAAGCTACATACATTGAAGCAGGGAAAACATGAGTTGGTGTATCGGGGGAATTATCTTCAAGGAAAGAGGACAAAAGGAAGTGGAATGGAAAAAAGGAAAATTCTGTGGCCAGAAAGGAAGAGAAGCCCTCTTGCAAGCATTGCAAGAAAGAGGGGCATGATGAGGACCGTTGTTGGCAATTGCATCCCGAGAAGAGACTAAAGTGGTTCATAGAAAAGAAAGGGAGAAAAACAATTGCAGCAACAACACGACCAACAAACTTGGAATCGGATTCAAGTGATGAATCTAAAGTCTCGTTGGTTGGTTTGACAGGTAAAATTGGTGATGGATTTGATGATAGAAGTAAATTGTTTCACGTAAGGGTCATAATGCGACATACTAAGGTCGACACATTGATAGATAATGGATTTCAATCTAACTTGATTTCAAAGGAATTGGTTAAACAATTGGGATTAAACACTCATATGCATCATAAGCCTTACACACTTAAATGAATAAGCAACAATCATCAATTGCACATAACAAAGCAGTGCACATTAAAATTTTCAATTTCATCTAAGGTTGTGGACGAAGTAACATGTGATGTGGTGCCACTCAGTGAATGTGAAATGGTTTTAGGCAGTCCTTACTTATATGAGCGTAAAACAATCTTCTACAGGGAAATGAATCAATATCACTTAACCAAAGTAGGTCAAGAATATGCGGTTCATGCTCATCATTTAAAGGAAAATAAATCTCTTCAAATGATGGAATAATTAAAAAAAGGAATATCATGCAAGAAACACACCTATAATTGTTTCAAATCAAGTAATCGATCTTAAGCAAGAACAAGAGATGATTGTAGAATGGAAAATCAATCACACTTTGCTTCAAGATAAGATAATGTCGTGCAAATATTACAAACAAATTAGCTCATTTGCAATGATATTTCTGATGTTATCATTAGTAATGTTGTAAACATGGATGATAATGGCTTTAGTAAGATGTGACATGGTACAAATGGCTAACAATATGTTGTCAATTATCATGATTGTTTTACAGTTGATCTTGATGAGATAGGTGCACATGACAGAGTTCAAATCCATAGAACAAGTTAGGTGGCCTAACCCACACTTCATGACTGGTTAGTAACCTTTTGGGGATCAAAAGGTCTTTAGTGGGGAGGTGTGATCCATAATTGGATCTCGGGACCAAAATGGGTCCAGGAAGGCCTAAAAATAAAAGTTCTCAGAATGGCTTCAAAAAGGACGTGTGCATAGGTCTGGTCGATATGAACCCAACACAACTTGAACGGGCTCAAATAGACATCGTATGCTCTAGATATCACGATCTATTTGTTTTTCAAACAAGCAAAAAGTCAATAGGCAAAAAGTAAACGCTGACGTCAGCATGATGTCATCATACTGACGTGGCAGTGTCTGGAGGTGACATGTGGTAGATGACTGTACAGTGATGTGGATGGGTTGTTGAATGGGAAGGTACATGTGGACCAATCAGGGAGTGACATGTGTCACCACTGCAAGGGTGACACATGGCATGATTGTACGACTTACGTGGCAGGTACAATGGCAGGTGATTGGACTGAAAACTAGGAAAACATTTGGACCAATGGGTGATTGACACATGGCACCAGATTGGGCGAATGGGAAGGTGGCACGTGGCCCAGACAAGGGATACCACGTGGCACCCATTCATTGGTTAAATGTTTATTGCAAAATTTTTGGACTCTACGAGATTTGACCGCGCGACCTCCCATTGGGCAAGTGACTTGGAAGGGTCGGGTCTACCAGCCCGCCTGTCATTGGTGCATATTAGTTATATGCCTTCATTAATATAAATGTTGTAATGCATGTAATATCGTAGAAATAAAGGGCTGGGGCCTAGCCCCAGGCCTCGATGTATTACCATATGTTCGTTGCAACAACCATGCCTCAATTTAAATGCACGCTACCCATTTTACACCTAGCCCCAGTCTCATGTATACACATATTCCCGTTCTCATAACCGTGGTGCAAAGGGTATGGGGTTAGCCTCAGTCATTCAGGCTAGACCGCCAACCAAGGGGCATAATCACCGATCGAATATCAGGGGGCTTAGCCCATTGAGAGTGCATGGAGGTTTTAACCGAGGCCATATGGCCATCCACATGTAACCAGGATCCAAACCGTCGGGAGGCCGGCGCACTACTAGATTAGTTCGAAGCCACATGGAGCCCCCCCATACGATCAGGAGCCGAGAAAAAGGGGGTTGCGCCCATAATATGTGCAGAAAGTGGGTTTTAAACATTGTAATATGATTTTAATTGATATTATTCAGCAGTTTTAGAGATTTTTTTCCAATATTGGGGATATTGGGCCCTTTTTGAGGCCAGATTTGGGGGAGAAGTTGGGAGGTTGTTACCAAATTCAGATCTATATAAATCAGGGGTTCTTGAAGCCAAGGAGGAGGTTCAGAACAAGTTTATGGTGAAGAATTTATAAGCCAAATCCATTTTTATGTAGGGAAGCTATTGAGGAGAGCACCTTTGCAGGCCATTTCTGGGAGCTTCGTTCATCCGATTTCAGTGCCATTTCTTTTGTTGGGTTCCATAGATCTGGTAGAACAAGACCATATCAGTTTGTAATCCTTTTGGAACTATTCTGATGTACTTTTAAATCTTTGAATGCAAATAAGAAAGCCTCACCCACTAAGACAAAGGCCTAGAGACGTAGGCTAGATTGCCAAACTTCGTTATCACATTGGTGTTTATGGTTTGTTGTTATTCATTCTTATGTTCAGATATGTATATTGATTTATGGTTGTTATGTTTCTTCATTAAATCTTCCTTTTTTCATCAGTTTCCTAAATGGTTAATTAACACATGCTTAATAACTCAACCATTGTCGTTCAAAAGATATTTTTGGATCACCAGGGGTGGTGGTAAGGAATAGTTTGTGTGGGAGATGTTCCAACAAAAAACATTCGATGATTTGAAGCAGTTCTTGTGCTCATCCCTAGTGCTTCCATTACCCGACCTTCAAAAACCCTTTGAGATCGAGACAGATGCTTCAAAATATGTTGTGGGCGCAGTTCTCACTCAGCACGACCACCCTGTGGCCTATCATAGTGAGACACTATTGGATGTCATTCGTAAGTACACTAATTACGACAAAGAAATGTACTCCATTATGAAAGCTTGCTGCCAGTGGAGGCACTACATTCTCGGGAAGGAGACAATCATCCACACTAATCATAAGCCACTGCAGTTCATGCACACACAAGACAAATTGCATAATGAATGCTATTAGAATTTGTCCACATACTTGCAACAGTTCCACCTCAACATCAAATATAAGACAAGAAGTACCAACCGCGTTGTTTATTTCCTCAGTTGACCTCCAGTCACGACACTCATCATGGTGCTAGACTCTTATGACCACAAGACCTCCGTATGGCCCCACCTCTATGAGAAAGATCATGACTTTGTCACCACCTATTAGATGTTGGGCGCAAACACAATTGTCACTAATTTCCATATTTAGGATGGTTTGTTGTGCCATCTAGGCCATCTTTGTGTTCGATCAAGAGAGAGAGCAAAGCTGATTTGGGAAGCCCACTACAATCGGGTGGTAGGATACTTGGACATAGAAAAGATAGTGGAAATGCTGCAAAAACATTTGTACTGGTCGAAACTTCGACATGATGTCGACAAGTATATCAGGTCCCGCACTGCCTGCGATATTGCCAAACCAACCACTAAGAAACAAGTATTGTACAACCCTCTGCCTACTCCTAATAGGCCCTAGGAATCCATCTCAATGGACTACATGTTGGGCCTTCCATCCACCAAGCGGGGAAATGACTCTGTTTTTGTGGTTGTTGATCGCTTTTCCAAGATGGTGATTATGGCCGCTTGTAAGAAAAGAATCACAACGGAGGCCACTGTCAAGCTCTTATTTGAAGTGTAGGTACATTTTGAGATACCATAAAACATTATCTCAGATTGGGACAACAGGTTCGTCAACACATTCTGGTCAAGCATCTGGTGACTGTTGGACACTAAGTTCAGTAAATCCATAGCCTTCCATCCCTTAAAGGATGGCCAAACCGAGGTTGTCAACTGAATGATCGTGCATATCCTGCACATGTACAATTCCAAGAACCCCCACACATGGGATGAGAGTCTTCCCTATGTTCACCACAACTACAACAGAGCCCTACATAGCTTAACTGACCACAATCCCTTTCAGGTGGGGTTGGGATTTCAACCATTGGGTCCCATGGATGTTGCACTTCCCCTTGCGATCACCTAGGAAGACTCGTCCCATGATGTAACTGAAGCTGACAAAGCCACCTAGTTCATTGAGTGGATCCAACACATCCTCCAACAAGTTCAGGATATTTTACAGAAGTCCAATGCCAAGTACAAGCAGCGACATGATCAACACTAGGTGCCACACAATTTTCAGGTGGGCGACAAATTTTGGTTGCACTTGTAGAAAGAATGCCTTACAGGGCTCCATCAGAAGCTTTGTCCACTCCATTATGGACCTTACACCATCACCAAGGTTGTGGGAGACAATTATTTTGAGCTCAATAATTCCCCCTTCCTTGGCTTGCACCATGTGTTCGATGTGGATCTCCTTTGGCTGTATTTTCCACCATTATTGGAAAACTCAGTGATAGTAGAACAGTTGAAACCAATAGAGATCAACCCTGAATGCATGGAATAAGCATCCACTAATCATATCATGGACACAAAGGTCAAGGGCACTCGCCAACAGAGGATCCAAATTTATTGGGTTGTCAAAGCAGGGCAACTCCTGAACCAAGGAAAGTGGGTCACCCGAGGCCAAATTCAGCAGAAATTTCCTCATATGATGGGGGAAATCAACGCAATGGATATCACTACTTCCTAAGGGGGGAGGATTGATCCAGGTGGATATCGATGGACACCCACCTATTCCAATTGGCTCATCTTGACAGTTTTTCAGTTTGGCAGTTTTTTCTTAGTTTTCGGGTCCTAAACTTCCACGGCTGTTTTGAGGCCCTAAAGAACGTTTTTAGGGCTCTCCATAGTCAAACTGAAGACAAAGTCACAGTTTTCCATGACGTTCAGTGGTCGTGCACTATTGTGGTATGTGAAGTTTCAGACAACTACTCCGGACAGTCAAGAAATTTGGCAGAAATCGAACAAGCGTTGTTAAAGGAATTCGAGAAGCCGAAATATGAATCACAATATATTACAGAACTGAAGGAAATTAAGCAAGTGCAGAACTACGACCAGAGATTTAAATATGTAATGGGTAGTTTAACCTTTCAGATTCCTAACAAGCAACATTGAGAATGCTTTATAGTAGGCCTATTTCCGCACATTCTTTGTCTGTTAACACAACATAAGTTCACTCGTAGCCAGAAGATTTGGAAATCGCGATGAAATTGGAAGCATCTGCTGTAGGAGATGGCACAGGTATGGAGAAGGTACAATCACATTTGGATGCACTGAGGATTCAATTATCAGAGATAACGAAGGAAAAGGAAAAATGTGAACATGTTTGGTGTATACCATGTAAAACATAAGGCCATATGAAAGAAGAGTGTACAACCTTTGCGTAGTATATGGCCATCGAAGCACCAAATCTATTGGAAGGAGGAGTGGGGTACTGCAAGATATGTAAGACATGGGGCCATCATCATCTGAACCGTCATCTGTTAACTCCACATTAGGACTTCAAAATGTTGAAACATGTTAGGAAGTGAAACATTTATTAGAGGCTGCTAATTTTTCTCTACAACTTAAGCATTAAAGAGACTTGTTATAAATATTTTGTTTAAATAGGAACACTTTATTTGTATAGTAGTGCTTTGTCTACAAGTTCTTGGTTTAATAAGATATTATGATGTTCTTACTTAAATAAGATATTATAATGTTGATGGTGAAATTTTTTTATTTTGGAAAATCTATAAATGTGTAAAACCCTTTTTATGGTAAACAAATTTATATTACAATTTCAATAATTAAAATTTATAGTTTCTTCCAAATTTATTAAAAAAATCACTTAAAAATAAACATTAAAAAATCACTTAAAAACAAACATTATATACTAGGTATAAATAATTTTTTTTCTTAAAATTTTAAAATCGTGATGTAATGATTTTTCCTTGAGCTGATTTTTGGATTTGGGTTTAGAAGAAACTCCTCTTTGAGACTCTCATTACACTTGTTATTCTTTATGGATGTAAAGTATGGGGCTATAGTATCTATCATGAATCCTGAGAAAGATAGAGAAAATACAAAACTTATTTTATAACCTATAATCTCAAAATTAAAGGAAATACCCATTATCTCATCCTCCTCTTAGAAAAAACCTCTCCCCCATTGAGAGCACGGATCTGACTAGACACCTAATGTATAAGAACAAGTTAAACAACATGGAAGACAATAGGCTTCCTAAAATTGCTTCAAAATCGAGTTGTAACCACCATTGACTCAAGCAAGGATGGCATAAATATGCCTACTCTTGGCTAAACTATTGAGGAATCATGGAAGACAACATTTTGCAGAATAAAGATACTATTAAAAATATCATGAAATCAAAATTTAAGGAGAAAATGTGGTGTGATAAAGAGTTAGAGGAAAAAAGAAAGTTAAGTTATTATAAGGATGTAATCAACCCTAATTTAGAATATCAAAATTATCTATCTTCTTTGATGAGTGTAATGAAAAAAATAAGCATTGCTAAGATAAGAACAAATTCTCACGAGCTCCATAGTGAAACTGGGCATTGGTCAATTCCTAAAACTCCATAGGATAAAAGAGTGTGTCACATTTGTGACTCTAAGAAGGTTGAAGATGCAAAACACTTTCTCTTATATTGTCCAGCCTATACCTAGATTAGATCTCATTTTCAAATTATTTGTCACACTACCAACCTTCATAACCTCTTAACTCAACAAAACTATGGTGCTCTTGGAAAGATTCTCTTAATGTTTTTCAAGCACAGAAACAAAATTCTAAAGAATCACAAGTAATCACTTGCCCTCTTAACGTCCGATAGACCAATTCAGTCTTAGTAGATGTTAATCATCATCATCATCATCATCATATTTATAACCTCCCAAAAGATCAAAGTGTATACAATTGTAATAGTGTAATAAATATTGTATAATGATAGTAGTGTAATAAATGTTGTATAGATTGCCATATACACATTGGATCTAAAAGCATTTTGATTCAACCATGTATATATGAGACACTACAATATTTATTACAATGCTGCAGGTTGTTTGCCCAAGATTTTGAACAATGGGTTTGATAAGAAACATTGAATTAAGAAAAATTGACAAATCATAGAATACATGACACTATAGATTATTTTCATTTATCACCATTTTCAGGTGTCATAAATCAAACATTTAGAAGAAATAGGTTTAAACATTCTACTTTTTGGACTTTTTCAAGAAACCATTATTAGCTATGTAATTATTGGTAAAATTACAATTTTTCATTATTTAAATTGTCATTTGAATGCATCAATGAATTCAGTGTCCTCTAAAGTCGCAACTACACCTACACCAGGTTGTTGATATCTACAATTTCAACAAAATAAAATTGTTTACATATTATTGATTAAAAAAAATGAAAAAGATATCAATAAATTTGTTTCTTTATGCACTTGGTAGAAAATTGATGACATTGAAACTTGTGAATTTGTTTTTCCTCCAAGATGATATGCGGAATTCAATGTGAATATATTGAATGATTCCTTGAATGATTCATCGTCTCTGGACGTCACTGAATTTTCGGTTGAAAAACATTTCGTATTCACTGTATTTCACATGGAAACTGTGTTTAAGTGTCCATGAAAATTATATTAGGTTTGGTTGTTCAGCAGCCGTTCAGTAGTTTCATAACAAATATTCGAAGAAGAAAAGGAATCTAACAAATATTATACAGATAAAAAGTTTCACTGAGTGGGAAAAATCGAATTGTCGAAGATAACCCTAACCAGGCCAGTCAGCGACGTCTTCAAATTCTTCACCGAATACGTACTTGGTTTGATTGGAGAAATTTCAAAAGACCTAATATGTGTTCTCTCTATTCTATATTTGGTAGGTATAATCAAAGGCAATTTTATAAAAAGTGTCGAAAGTCATCACAAATTTATTGCAAACATGGTAATTTAAAAATGGATTTGAATCATAATTTTTTTTAAAGGATATCATTGGCTGTGAAATACTTTTTAAAATTGGCTGTCAATTCATTCTCTTCAATGAGAAAATCCCAGCAGACCACCGCTTTTGACTTTTAATGCCGACTGCCATGGCTTTCTTAAAAGGGCTAAACACTTAAAACGTTTGTGTGTTGTTGCGTGGACATGTTGCAGTCCAATTTCTCGGGCATAACCCACAGGTCAAGGATCGATTTGGCACAGGTTTCATGTATGAAGAATCGACCTCATTGCATTGGGTAGCTGCCGAGAATCTTCAAGGCAGACATAGCCCATGGAGCTTGGGCCAAATCTTCAACAATATTATAGTTATGAAAAACATGGGTATTTGGGTTATGTTTCGACATTTTTAACACACCTTAGTCAGGGCATCTCATTAACTATCAATTTCTCTATGTGGAGAGGATTTGGTAGTTTGGATGTAGAGACTTCTTTATCTTTGGAGCCGACCTTAGTACATTGTAATTGTGACATTTATGTCCTATTCACCCATATACGCGTTAGTGTTAGTGTTCTACATGTTTTGTAACATTTCCCAACTTGATTGAGATTCATTACATGCAAAATACACGAAAACAAAAGATTTAACCACTTTATGGTACCATTAATTAAATGTATTTACAATAGTCTAAATAAACATGAATGAAATTAATACATTCATCGCAATAGCTTATAAAACATTCTCATCCACAGAGTTAATGCACAACAATTAAAACTCAACACAAAAAACAGATAAAACATTTATCTTTCTAAACAGTTGTGCAACCAGTGGCTTGGGATGGACATTCCACCCAACCATAGACTTCTTGTTCCATATCTCAAGAGCAAGTTACCTTGAGCTCGGGATAGGAACCCACAAAAGAGGGTGTCTCTTATTGTGATCTGGATTTAGGAGCGGAACGAATTGAATACAATAAACAAGAGATATGAAGAACAACAAAGATATCTAGTGAACAATATCTTCTATTGAATAAATGAAATAAGCTGAAACTGTAAAACTGCGGAACTGAAACACTTGCTCGAATGGTGAAACACTTGCTCGAATGGTGGTAGCTATCTCTGAGAAGAGATGTGGCTGCTACGCGCATCCGTCTGAGTAGCATGATTCCAATGAGGCTCTAGAGACATTTTTGATATTACTGAGGAATGTCAAAACCCTAGACATCCAAAAACTTAATCCTAGGAGGTGAAACGCCAAAAGTCATGTGGGCCCCTATGGGTAAGTTGGTACCTCAACTTCCTCGGGTCGTAACGTTTGCATACGACCTTCGTTTTAGGCACATGATAGATCATTGGAAAGGTCTTTTAGAGAGCTGCACATTACACCGTCAAACTCTGACTTTGTTTACATTTTGATTGTGGCAATAAAAAAACAGTGTTTAGGGCTCCAAAACGCCCTTGGAAGTACAACAAGATGTGCTGGCATGAAAACATACAAACTAAGCCAGTTGGATTAGGTGAGAGGCCATCAGTATCCAACTGGAAGATGTGTATGGCTTCAAACAACCCCAAAAGTGTAGAACCCACAGTTACAAAGAAGTACACAAGAACGTGTTGAACTAAAAGCAAACAAGAGGAGCTAGTTGGAATAGGTAGGTGGCCACCAATATCCACCTGGATCAATGCTCCTCACTTAGGAAGCAATGGTCTCCATTACGTTGAGTCCCCCCATCATGTGAGAAAACTTCTGCTAGATTTGGCCACAGGTGAGCCACTTGCCTTGGTGTAGGAGTTGCCTTGCCTTGACAACCCGATAAAGTAGGATCCTTTGTTGGCGAGTGCCCTTGACATCCATGTCTACTAAATGATCAATGGATGCTTGTTCCATGCAGTCAATATTGAGATATGTTGGTTTTAGCTGTTCTGTGATCTCTGAGGTGTCCAATAATGGGGGAAAATATGGTTGAATGAGGTCCACATTGAACACTGGGTGCAGGCCAAGGAAGGGTGGAGTGTTAAGCTCAAAAGCATTGGTATCAACAACCTTGGTGATACTATAAGGCCCATAGAGAAGTGGGCGGAGCTTCTGATGGGGCCCTATGAGATGCTCCTTCTGCAAATGTAACCGGACTTTATCTCCAACCTGAAACTGGTGTGGTACCCTGTGTTCATGGCGCTACTTGTACTTAGCATTAGATTTCTGCAAAATCTCCTGGACCTCTTGACGGATGTGTTGAATCCGCTCAATGAATCTGGTGGCTTTGTTGGTCTTAGACTGAACATGGGAAGAGTTTGTTTGTGTGGTGGCAAGAGGTAGTGCAACATTAATGGGGCCTAAGGGTTGGAATCCCAACCCCACCTGAAATGGGCTATGTCCGGTGGAGCTATGGAGATCCCTGTTGTAACTGTGCTGAACATAGGGGATACTCTCATCCCATGCAGGAGGATGGTTATATTTCTACATGCGTAGGATGTGCACAACCATCCGATTGTCAACCTCTATTTGGACGTCTGTTTGGGGGTGGAAAGTAGTGGATTTAGTGAGCTTGGTGTCCAACAATGACCAGAGACTCGACCAAAATGTGTTGAGGAACCTAGTGTCCTGGTCTGAGATGATGGTTTGTGGCATCCCAAAATGGACCCACACTTGTTCAAAGAAAAGCTTGGCAGTATCTGCCACTGTGATATTCTTCTTGCATGCTTTGAGGATGACCATCTTCAAAAATCGATCAATGACCACAAATATGCATTCATTGCCTTGCTTGGTGGACATAAGGCCAGACATGTAATCCATTGAGATGGATTACCAAGGCTTCTCGGGAGTAGGAAGAGGGGTGTATAAGCCTTTCTTCTTGATGGTTGGCTTGGAAATGGCACATGAAATGCAAGATATGATATACTTGCTAACGTCATGTAGAAGTTTTGGCCACTAAAAATGTTTATGAAGAACGACCATAGTTTTCTCCACACCAAAATGTCCTGCCATTCGACTGTAGTGGGATTCTCAAATCATCTCTATACGCTCACTTGCAGGATCACAGAGATGGCCCATATGGCATAATAGTCTGTCCTAAATGTGAAAATCAATGACAATCACGCCTATAGCCGAGAGCTGATAGGTGGTGGCGGAGTCCAGAGCTTGCTGATAAATTTGGGGCCACTTAGATGCCGCATGTCCACAGGAATGGAGCAGAGTGGTGAGTGTAGCCACAGGAGGTCGATTGATACAGTCAACGATATGATTTGAGATCCCTGTCTTATACTTGATGTTGAGATGGAACTGCTGTAGGTAGGTGGACTACTTCTGATGGCGACCGTTCTGTAATTTCCCCTATGTATTTATGAACTACAGAGGTTTGTGATCAATGTGGATGATCGTCTTCTTTCCTAGAATGTAATGTTTCCATTGACAATAGGCTTGTACAATGGAATACATTTCCTTGTCATAGTTGGGGTATTTCCAGACAGTATCTGAGAGTGTATCACTATGGTATTCCATCGGATGACCGTGTTGAGTGATAATTGCACTTACAACATAGTCAGATGCACCAGTCTCAATCTTGAACAATTGTTGCAGATCGAGAAAGGAGAGTATTGGAGATGAGCACAAGGGATGCTTAAAATCATTGAATTCTCGTTGTTGTTCCTCGCCCCACACAAAATTTTCCCTGCCATCGCCCTTGGTCACTTGGTTGAGGGCCCACGCAATATGGGACAATCCCAACACGAACCATCGGTAGAATTTTGCACGTCCCAAGAAGCTCTAAAGCTCAGTTAGTGTGGTTGGGGTTGTCGAGTCATGGATGACTTGGATCTTAGCTGGGTTAACATGTACTCTATGCTCATCAACAATGTAGCCCAAGTATTGGACCTTGATCATGCCAAAAGAGCATTTTTCCAAGTTGGCATATAGCTTGTGCTACCGCAGAGTGTTCAACACCTGCTGAATATGCCGCATGCACTCCTCCCAAGTTCTGCTGAAGATGAGGATGTCATCCAAATATACCACCACAAAAGAGTTGGTGAAGGGTCTCAATACATCAACCATCGACCTCATGAAAGTGGTTGGTGCACTTGTTAAGCCAAAGAGAATGACTAGCAATTCAACGAGACCTTCTTTATATTTGAAGGTTGTGTTCCATACATTAGTTGGTTCAATGGGAACCTGGTGGTAGCCAAACTTTAGGTCAATCATGCTGAAGAAAATTTTCCCCTTGAGTTGGTCAAGAAGGTCATCAATCCTGGGAATTGGGTACCGGTTCCTGACTATGATTTTTTTAAGGCTTTGTAATCAATATAGATTCGCCAAGTCCCGTCCTTCTTCTGCACTAGTACAATTAGGATTTCGCAGGGGAAGGAGTTGGGTCTGATGTGCTCCTTTTGAAGAAGCTCTCAAATATGACACCTTCTTTTGACATTTTCCATCAGTGACCAATGATAGAATGGTCCATTAGGTAGAGGGGCATCTGGGGTCAGTTCAATTGGATTCTTGACTTGGCAGTGTCCTAGTACCCCGGTGGGTGAGGAGAAGATGTCTCTGTATTCTTCCACGATCCCATCCACTTGCTTATGGTGCAAAGAGAGGCTCTGTGTAGAGGTCACAAATGTGGTGGTGACCTTATTCTTACTGTGAGCATGGATCACAAAGAAGAAGAAATTCTTAGTTTGTGAAATGACCTTACTGCATTGCTTCACAAAGATTAAAGAAATAGCGGTAGGCGGCACTACCTCCGGTATCATGTACAAATGTCTACCCAAAGTAATAATAACACTGTGGGGTCTAGACTCATACACATCATGACGCTTCCACAAATAT
>JASDQU010739803.1:125090-140395 GCA_032191745.1 Picea mariana | reverse complement strand
CTAAGAGATTCATCACATAAGTTTTATATCACTCGATCTATTGATTTGCAGTTGGTTTTAGTGGTTTAGTGGTCATCTTCAAGGAGGTCGAATTCTTAGCTTGCTACAGCTAGAGAGGGCGCATTTTCTGCTAGAGAAGACAACACCTGCAGCAAGGGAAAGGGTTGGATCTTGGAGATCTTTGGTATTCAGCTTGGGGGGGATCTTGGAAGCTCGTATCTTCTTCTTTATATTGTACTTTGGAGGAACTATCAACCACAGACACTATTCTTCTATATGTATTCTGGATCTGCTCTACTATTGTATGAGGTCAGCTATATAATTAAATAAACTCATATCTGAGGTATTTGTGGCTATTTCTTGTGTTATTTCTCTTGCATCTCATTGTGTATATGTATTTGTTATATCTCTATCATTTACTTGTTGCAAACTCAACAAAAACCATCATCATAAACCCCAACGCAACTCAAGAAGAATAAATCTGTAAACTGTATGACAAAATACCACAACTAGAAAACATAAAACTTAAATGTTCCAAGCAAATCCACTTGGGAACTTTACAGCCTGTCATTGTTATTCATCATCACAAAGAGGATGAGGACAAACGTTGGAAGACGAAAGGTCACAAAGGGAGACAAAAGGCCAAAGGTCTTATTGAACCTCAATAAATACTAGAATTGAACCCAAAGAAAGGGCTTTTTCTCTTCAAACATTGTACATTTTTGAACTATTTTGGGAATACAGTGTCAACTAAAATTGAACAGTTTTTCTTTGGAGTTTTCATGTATTATTATTGAAACTGCTAATACGGAGAAGCCCTCAAGGCCATCTTTTGGAGAAAGAATTAATTTGTGTCTGAGGCAATCTAAGAAGTGAATTATTTCAAGCGAAGATGAATGCATATCATATGGACTATAAGAATGGTAGTTTGTTTATGGATTAATTCTTGTGCAATCTATGATATTATACGGTTTTCAAGTGTTTCTTCGAATACCTTTGAGCCTTAAGCTTTCCGAGTTGTTAATGTGTGCATTATTGTAATTTGGACTAATCTGGTTATATGTATGTGTACACGCTTGTTTCTGATTATGTTCTTCTAGTCCAACTATCTGTGTAGGAGTTTATGCAGGATTCAGTTTCATTTTTCAACTCATCGATTACTTTAGTTTGCTCCTAGCTGGGATAGTTTAGATTAGATTAGTAATAGATTAATTTTCATTTCATACATAGTCTTCATCTACATCTTTGCATTGCATATCTGCTCATCATCCATCCTCATCAACAAATCAGTTTCTAACCGACCAAAACCCTAAAAACATTATCAATGGCAGCCGAGCCAAATTCCAGATGGGACTCCTAATCCAAATGGTGCATAGTCTAGTTGTGACCGTGTACCGGGGAGTACCCCTTGCTGTTGTCGAGTGAATTTAAACTCGTCAACACCGCTATGGATTTATTAAATCGATAAGTGGGTTTATTTATATACTCGTTATTTTTAGTTTCCATTAAATCTATGTATAAAAGAGAGCACTCTCTCCATTATTCGGGGAGGACTAATAGAGCAATGTTCGAATGACAATGGAATAATTCATCGAGTTTTTATTTTAATTGTAGTTTTATAATTTGTGTAGTGTCTAATTTGATTAATTAATTAAATCTATTTTCTTTGTATATTTGTAATAGACTCATTTATTTTTATTAGTTTAATTAATTCAATTAATTCATGTTGTAAGTGTTGATATAGAATAATATCAGCACTTTGTTCTATGGAAGTAGGGCCCACTCCAATAGAACGGAGTGTTGTGTAGCTTAGGTAGTTTTCTTTAATTTCCCATTGCATGATTTAATTATGTGAGTTGTTAATTAACTGTTGTATGATTCAATTCATTTATGTTGTTAATTATCCAGGAGGGATTGTATTTATTTAGCCATGCAATTGATTATTCACATAGGATTGTATTTCATTATGTGTTCAACGCAATGATTGTAATTATTGTTCAGAGTAATGTCAGGGATCATCTTGGAAAGGATTAGGTTTTGATTTTGAGGACTTAGTTAATTTATTTTCTAGCAAGTAGTTAATCAATTTCCTTTCAGCGTGTGTGATTTATTTTTAGCAAGAGTGGTGTGACTTTCAATTTCTGCAAGAGTAATTCAGAGTTTCAATTCTGCAATTAGTTTTACTGCACATAGCTGGGGTTTCTTCGAGAAAAAGTTGAGTCATATTCTTGATATCTGTAGCTAGTGTGAATTTCCTTTCCAGCACAGTAGTTAGCATATTTACTTTTCTGCAAGTGTGACATATACTTTCATGTCTGTGTGTTTACATTCCAGCAAGAGTGATTTACTTTAGGCTAATCCATATTCTTGATCAACTTGGTGTTTTCATCTAACCATCGATAGGATTTTCCTTATCCTTTATTCTTGTTTATTTTCCTTTGTTTTCTTTCCTCTCCTATCAAAAAATTTCCAACACGCAATCATTTTTCAAACAATGCAGAGCGAGGGTAGCAAAAATATTAAGTCTGTAGGTTTGAAGTTTCATTAGTTCATAGGTCTGCATTTGTGCATTATACATTTTGCACCTCTTACCTTCGCATCCTCCACATTGTACTTTCACCTTTTTATACTTAGTCATTTTTCGAAAATGCGGATGAGGAGTTACATATCATCCGTCAAAATTTTGAGTCTCCAAGTTCGTAGGTCCGCAACCCCACATTCACCAAATACACTTGTCACTTTTCGTTCCCCAAATTGTACCTTTTTCACTTTTTTAACACTTAGTCAATTTTCACAAAAGCAGATGCGGAGCCACATACTTCCCATTAACTCTTTTCCTTGAGTCTCTAGGTCCGCAAGTCTGCATGAGGTTCACATTCTCCAAAACACATCTTTTTTATCCACAAAAACACCTTTTTCAATACTTAACCATATTTTCAATCTCAATGCGGACCTCCTTACCCTTCCTCATATCCACGTTCATAGTTCCACAAGTACGCGTTCATAGTTCCACAAGTTCGATGTTATACATTTTGCACTTACCATTCCTCATTTTTCACTTCCATACTTAACGTTTTCCACCCGCCATGACATCACATCACTATTTCCCATCACATTTATTGTCCCCACCACATCAGCTGCCACTCGTATAAGCATAATACCGTTATTAAATTCACGACACATTAGTTAAAGGTCGCAATAAATCCAAATCTTATGGAAGTTGACAATATTAAAAGCAAGATTTATGATTGATTGAGTTATCAAGGCAATACGTGGTGAGATTAAATAAAATCAAATATGCCAAGCTGTAAGTATCGACAATAGCGCCAATTTTTTGTCAAAAGCAGGAAATAATGTCAAGTAATAAAATGAATTGTATTGCGAAGATATATGAAAACACTCAGGCGTGAGAATCAAGAGTTTTAGTGGTCTAGAGCATACAATTACTACAAAGCTCTTTCTCCATCCAAGAAGAAAACGAACTTAATTTGGACCTTAAGAATAGCATTAGCAGGTTGTGTTCCAGAAGTGATGGACTTCAAAGAGATTATTTAATGGTGCGCATACAACTTCATCTCTAAACGAAGAATAATTCAATTGCAAGGTCATCAACCCATCTCTCTAGCTCCTTTAGCATTCTCCAAAATGCTAAGACTCCCTACACCTACCATGCTATTAAAAAATGAATAGGTCGACGAATTTCTGAAGCAACATAAGCGAGGAAATAGGTTTCTAAGCAATTACTTGGAGGACCCAACCGGTAACCTCAATACTTCCAGGATTGAGGTAACTTCATTAAAATACCCATACAGAGAATTTGTGTGGTTGTTCACCCACATTATCGGTCTGGAATCTACTTTGTTTATATAAATAAATGTTATATATGCCATGCACTATGCTTTTCATGAAAAAGCCATTATTGATTGGGGTTATCTTGTCTCAAGTGGAATTTCTTTCCAATTGAATAACCTCAAAAGGACTTGAAAGTTTTATATGACTTGTTACCTCATTTTCGTCATCGCTTATGGCCATGTGTTTGAAGACTTTCCAAGGGAAAAACGTGTTGATTTTAAGTTGGAGCCAGTTTATGCATGGTATTCGATCTTGTACATGCATAAAGCTCAATACAATTTTTATTGGGTTCATAACAACTTCATTTCAAAATTCAAAAAATTGATGCTTGGTCATAGTACATCAAGATTATCCCTAGAAGTAGTTGCCTATCTCTCAGGGAAAGGAGCTTATGAAATGGCTAAGGAATTTATTGTTATTAGATTGTTTGGTAGTGAGGAGAAGCCTTTCATTTTACCATTCTATGTATAATATAAACTCTTTGTCGAAGAAATGTGCAGACAATACAAGACTTGGGCCTACTTCTTCTATGATAAGAGGAAAAAGTAATTCATACCCCTGCCATGGAAAATTGGGAAGTTTACTATGAAGCATATAACCCACCTTAATGAATTGGCAGGAGATTGTGAACAACTGGGCTTGAAGGAAGCTAAATTTGTTTAGGGTTTTGACCCAAAAAACAAATTTACTACACATATGAAAATAGTAGGGTACTCCTCACATTTCACTAAAATTGGACAGTTTCAGGAGGGTGGCGAAGATAATATACATCTCCATGAAATGACGACCTACCAAGTGTCAAATGTCACGGGAGAAATAAACAACACCATTGAAGGACACAGACAACCCTCTGAGAACAAGCGATTTCATTCCTTGATATTTCTAGCTTTGAAATGTGTTTTAAGGGAGCGGAGGCTTTTGTCCGCTCCGCATTGGGTTTATGGAGGCAAGTACTAAGCCATAAAGGAATAGAGTATTGCAAGGCTAGGCCATAAAATAATAAATAACTAGACCACCTTAGCTTAGTTCCTATGCCTTCCTCAGGTCCGAGCGCAACAAAGAAGTGACAAATCAAAACCCTAATTTGATAACAACATCCCAAAGAAGCACTCCATCGAGAACAAAGAATAAAACTAGTGGAATGGAGACCAGAAAAACATCAATTGGAGGGTCAGACGATGGTGGAGATAAAGACCCACTGAGGAAAAATCTCGAAAATTCACATATTACATATACTCATGTGAAAATAAAAAGGAATACATCATCAGTAGGGTTAAGCATACATGAAGTCGAGGAGAGTCCCTGTGCAATGGACATGGACGAGCTCATTGAAGAACCTAGCTGGTTTGCACAAAGATTATTGGAAATGAGGGAAATTTTTGATTCTATGATTACCCAGGATCCCAAAATATTTGAAGAGGAATCTATTACTTTGCACCATGCAACCTACAATCGTGAGCCTAATAAATTGTTACTGGAAAAAGTAAATACTAAGAATAAAAGGTCATCGGAAAGAAGGAAATCTTCAATTGACATTGATGGAGTAGTACCATAAAAAATTGCAGACTTCCACAAAGCTACTAGAGATTCCTTGAAGCAATCAATTGATAACATGGAAAAATAAATTTAGAATTGAAGAGGAGGATAAAAGAATTATAATTCTCCTTGGTACCAATACCATTGTTTCCCAAACCTTCGAGTTCAATCCAACCAGCACTTGTGTTAGAGGATATCCCAAAAAGCAGGACAAAGTACTCATCAAGCTTACTGTAAGCTATAAGAAAATATGTTGATGATGCCATACATAAGAGAATTGATATAATCCAAGAAATTTGGGAGCTTGCCCAAAGTATTGCTAGCTTTTCGTCTAGGATACAAAGTTTCAAAGAATACTTGCAAAAGGACTTAGAAAATGATCAAGGATTTTTCAAGGAAGTTGTAAATAAATTTTCAACTAAGGTCTCAAGCTTAAATGAAGCTCGTAGGAAAGAACAAAAATTTCATTGCCTTACCAAATGAAGCATATCAATGCATGTTGGCTAAGAAGAATCAAAGAATTACAAGAAATGATAAAAGAAACCGATGTTCTGAGAAATAAAAAGTTAAACTTGTTGGTCTTACTAAAGAATCAAATGGTCCCAATTTATTGACGGATACCATGATTCTATCAGAATAATCTTTAATGGGACAACTTAATGCATTAAAAGTTGCTTGGGCAAAAGAATTCCCTGGAACTATAGACTTTTCTAAAGATGAAGTTGAAAAATGGTTAGTTTGATATATCAATAGGAATGATGAAGTGGATGACACGTTGCATCAATCGGAGATGGATCTAAGGGAATTTGAAAATCAATTATTTGAAATTAAAACTAAGCATGAAATCGCCATGTAACCTTTAAGGGAATACATTGAGGAGTGGTTGAAAAAGGCATTAATCAAAATTACTGAACTGGAAAATCAAGAAGTAGTTATAGTGGTTGTGCCACCTCGACCACAACATACACTTATAAAGGAATCGACTGGAAACAAGTAAAGGTTACGAGTACTTTCCATCATAGTGAGTCAAGCAACAACCTTGTTCCCCTTTTTCTGTCTTTTTCTTCTACAGTCATTTGTCACATTGCCTTTATTTCCCAGTATTCTATGAAAACCAGTATGGCCCTTGATTCGTTTTCTCTCATATTCCAGGTCTTTTCTTTTTATGGTCCACGGTAGCCAATCTCAGTCCTCTTTGAAGGGAGAACGCATACTTTTTGTTTAAAGACATTTAATTTGTATTTAAAGGCTATATTATTTTTTAGACTCCGAGAGAACTACTTGGGATACTACATTATTGTATTCTCAAAGACTTTGACTTGAAGCTTGAGTTTCCAAATGTTTTATCCATCATAATCTTTTTGGTGTTTAATGTAATGATCATTTAAAGTTCTCGTATATATGTGGTCCATCTTTCTTGTCTCTTTACTGTGGATATGTTTTTATTGTCTTGATAAATGTTGTGATGGAAATGTCAACCTTTTATTTACCATACTTATTTGCTTTATCCATGTTGTAAGATGTTGTATATATATGGTTTCTTTTTGAAAGGTACCTAGTCCCTATCTCATGTATTTTTTTGAATAAGAATGTTAGCTTTTGAGAATCTAGTTCTTCTCAGATTTCGTTATAAGTTTATAAGAAAAAGAGGAGTACCACCTCTCCAAAAAGGTAGGGGGGTACATATCCTCGTGACGTTGACCTTAAGACCGTAAATTAGTATTTTAGATCAACACTTTCTTGCTTGTGTATTTACTTTCTTGCAAGTGTGATATTTCAATTCCTACAAGTGTGATTTAATTTCCGCAATTTGTAGAACCTTGCCAAAGATTGAGAATTGTCTATACTCTGACCACAAATGTAATTATTGATACTATGACCACATATCAAACTAATGGGAGAGTAGAGTGTAGCTTGCATATACAATGTACGGTAACTTGCAAGTTCCACACGAGCCCTAGATTGCTAATTAAACACACAATATTTTTAGTTGTCTTTCTGAGAAATTAGAAAGGTGATTAAAAATCCCATTAATCATATCAATGGACTGATGGCTTGAAAGGGAGACATTGTGCCAAAGTACATCAATAAAATATTTCATGGCTCAACAATGAGAAGGCCACGATAACATACATCAATAAAATGTTCCATGGCTCAACAATGAGAAAGACACACTAACTTACATCAATATCCCAATACTTCATCAATGCATCCTCTAATATAAATGGTATAATGTTGCCAAAGTTGCATGGAACAAAATTGAGAAAGATGTATCCCCAAAGTTGGAAAGGGGCATGGGCATGTGATGAACTCAAATTCTCACTGAAATGGCTCCAAATATAGGTTCTCAAACCATCTACAAAGGAACCACACATCCCTGGGGTCTTCAACAAAATTTATAACACCAAAACCACTAAGTATGATTATCCTCGTGTGATAAGTAGTTAAAGTCGAATACGAGAGAAACATCTAGTTAGAAATCAATGATAAGAAATCCTACTAAATGCGAGGTAACCCATCCTTAAGGAAAATGGGCACCAATATAATAGTGTAAAAAAATAATATAAAATCAAACATTTAATGGAGCCATTTTATCAAGGAGCAATAACGATAACCCACAACCAAATGCAAGGAAATCGACCGATGAGGAAAGTGGAACACAAGGTACTCAGTCTTTAGATCAACCACCCAAAGTGTGTCACGGTCAATAACGATAGATCTGTTGGAAGAAAGGCAATGATGATTCCCTTCAATGAACATGGGCTAAGAATACATTTGATGAATAATTAAGGTATAGACTCAACTCAAGGGAACATGCCAAACCTAGGAAGGGTGACATGAGACTTCCCTTGACATGCAACAGTAAGGAAAATATGGATTTCGTAAGCAACCACTTCTAAAAGGACACCATAGGGGATTAATCAACTAAGGTATAGAAGAAGATAGGGGAGAATAAGATTTGATAGTCACCAAGGGTTAGTCAAAACTCAATTTCGACAAACCAAGAAGGTAGAAAAAACTCAAATACCATGAGAAATAGGTATAAGAACACGAAAGAGCGACTCAATGTAGATGCTCCAGTCAAGGGAGAAACTAATGATTACCCATACAAGATTCATGGGGACTTTAAAATTGGGAAAATTACCTAACTTGCAATAGTTCATTTATCTCCCACACCTTTTTAGCTTTTATGTTTTTTTTGTATTTTTACATTGGACAATGAATGAAAGAACTGAAAAAGGTGGTGGGTGCTCATGTTGAAAGCGACTTGAGTCTCAAGCACATAATAGACCATGTGATACAAAGCAAGAAAATAAATATATATAAAATAATTGGTGAACACTTGGGTACATGCCCCCTCTCTAAAGGACATCATTTGCATGTAATCAATAAGGTAAAGACTAAAGTAGCAAGCAATAAACGGACGTGGACAACAAAAAGCAATGTGTGACAACAAATAGCCAAATAAAAGGTCGGGATCCCTTGTGGAAATGGCTAGAAAGATAAGAGAGAGAAGAATGAGTTTCACATTTCAAACTCAATCTAGAAGGGCTCCCACTTTGTTGATGGATCAAAATATTCTGCATTAATAGTCGGGCTTAACCTTGGAAATGATGCCAAATTAGATTCCTTCTCATTTGGTATAAGACAACCCTCTATATTAATGTCCCAACAACCTTTCAATGATCTTTACTAGATGTAGATTAATTCCTAGTATCTAAGATGCAAGTGGTTTAAATGACCTATTTTAAATACTCTAATGCTAATTTAAATCTACATATGAGGTTAACCACAAAGTAAATAAATATAAAATCAAATGACAAATCTATTTCTAGAAACAAGAAGCAATTCTTCATTTCTACGAAATTAGATAAGCAAATAATTTGTAACCAATTGAGAATAGTCATTGATTAAATTATGAATTATGATTTCATATTCATGATAACATGATCTTTTTGGAAAGATGGCAAGAATCACGAATGACATTAAAAAATAGTCTATGAAAATCAATGAAAATTATTCTAACACTTCCCACACTACATGGCCACATAATAGTTAGCTCACATAGAGTAGCAATCAAACTCCTCCAAAACCTTCACCAAATGGCTTCTCAACATTACTTTAGAAAAAACCAGTTTTACTAAAAAATCAATGATAAAACCCCCCTTCTTCATGATTCTCATGTAATTTATACAGATGAAATTCAATTATCTCATGATTGATTTGATTCCTTAAACCTAACTGCCTCTAGGGTTACTTGATGTACTTGGTTGTTTTTCTTCTTTTTCTTTTCTTAAAAACCTTTTCCAAGCATAAAATAACTTTTACAAAGGTCACTTTGATAAAAATATATGATGGTCTAGTGAGGTCCTCAAAACATACAATCTTCTAATTATTATGTCAACGTTTTTGTCTAATTTTGCGAAAACAATTCTAATTTGAGCAATGTCTTTTGTTGTCTCGGTGAGATAAAGCTTGACGTAAGATTTTGTAACATTTGGTATGTTATAGATATCTTGCCAGACTTGTGAAAGTGACTCCTCTATTGCTTGTGTAACTTGAGGTGGATGATGAAAATCATCAGGCAGTCCAAAGGATGGCATGTGATATATTTCAGCTAGCCTCTCAATAGGAGTCTAGGCACTTAATATATTTTCCCATTCTTCCTATACTTGTTCCCAAACCTTTTTAGTTCATACCTCCCAATAGCAAAGTCCTTGTTCAAAATATGTGGTTTCTCCCTCACTCAAAACATGGATATTAGGAGAATTTTGGCCCATTACTTGTTGACACTATCTTATTGATTCATAGTGTGATTGCATATGTTATTGAGTAATTTTCCATGCTTCAATGTCTTTGTGAAATTTTACAATTAAGTCTTGCAGATGTCTAGCCTTCCTATAAAACTCTCTTTTCACTATATCAACCTCATCATGTACCTCCAAAGCATATTCAATCGACTCAAATATGGATCCTTGTACGGAATTGTAATATTGAACTTGATTTTCCAACAAGTATATTTTATCATCACATTCCTTTATCCATTTCTTAGCATCTTCAACATTGCTCGTGGTTGCTTGAGCTAGGTCCAAATTAGTTGAGGCCATGGTCGTGAGCCCAATTTGTTTAGTATCTAACACTTCAACTTTTGTTACACATACAATCTCTTTTTAAAGTTCAGTTTTCCCTTTTATGTGTTTATGTATTATTTTTTTCTTCTTATTATTAAATGCAAATAATTCCAAACTTGCCACTTCATCTGTCGGTAGGGACATTGGTGAATCACCCCAAGGTAAAGTATTGGAAAATGTGTTGTGAGTGCAAAATTCTTCTAGTTTCTATGACTTATCCTTATCAGTTTTATTTGTTCCTGTATCTTTGGTTGAAGTGCCTTGTTATTGTTCACTCTACTGCATATCTCCGGAATCAATGCCAATTGACTTATTTTCTATTTGAGCCTTAGCTTCCTTTCGTTTCCACCCAATCTCTCACTTACATCAATAAAGTCCTAAAGCACAAGTAAGACCTTGGAGGAACTAAGAGGGGCCACCCAATGTCACCATAATAGCACCCTCTCTCACTTTAGGTTGTCTCTCCACTGGCAGAAAGGGGGGTTATCCCAAGAATAAGATTTCTAAATTATGCAATGGAAGCTCAAAGTGAAATGAAGAGTTAAATTTAGCAGAACAAAAATTTTAATATAGTTTTTATGAATAAGGTGATGGGTGGACCAAAACTAGTTTCCATCCATTCAACAAGAGGAGTTGAAGGATACAACTAGGAGGGTTGTTTTCTTATGTGATTAAGAATGAATGAAGTTGGATTTAAAATGTTGTAGCAATCCTATCTTGATGTCCACTAGTGTAGAAAATACTTTCGAGGAACAATAAATGGAGACCTCCAAATATGCATGAAAGGTGATCTCACCAAGGGATAATGAAGATGACAACCAATTCTAATTAATAAATGAAGATACACATTGGTATTTCCAACAATGAACCCAAACACGTATGAAAAGTAGTAATCCAGAATCAATATCTTCTAAATAAGGACAAAGTTACCTAGATTAGCCCTTCATAAAACATTTTATGCAAGTAGTTTCAAGCATCAATCTTTAGCGATATTGAACCCAAAACACATGTCTCAACAAGAGAAAACCTCAACTTTCATTGCCTTCAAGATGTTAAACTGGGCTCCAAGGGGTATCTTCCTAAACCCAACTATGAAAATATAATGGAGAGAGCAAATCCTCATATATATTTGAGCTCAATCTCCTCTATGATAAAATATTATTTAGTGGAATTTAGATCCACTTTATTCTCCAAGGAAAATACTAGAAAAAGACATCAATGAGGCTCTCCAAAGCAAAATGTCCACATAAAAAATAAAATATTGAAGCCAAATAAATGAGATTCCATGTGTCTCCTCCCTTGTAAGACCCTTCGAGGATAGCTTCAAAACACGCAAAGCTTAGCCTTGTGTTCAAGGTGTTCTCCACCATGAGCATTTATTGACCTTACTCTTCCTAGATAACCAAAACACTCAAGCAACATTAGTGGGGTGTTCCTAAAAAAGTTGATCAAAATGCAGTGAGGATTTTAAGGCAACAAATTTGCAACGACCGTAACTCACTTGATATTTGTTGGAATTCCTATTATGACAATAATTTTGAAATGACACAACTATTTTGCATTTACTAGCACTGATCTATCAACAATCTAGGCATCTTGTCAAAAGATATATGCTCATGAGATAGGATGCCCCTCCAATAAAGCTATCAAACTCCTCCAAAGTGGATCTCATAGACAAGTGTGCAAGCAATGACCCATTAGTTTCTATAACAACTTCTCAAACAAAAGGAACCCTCAATATATGTGTCAATAAAATGAGGGACACTCCTCAAATCATACTAACTAATCCACATAAAGTGGATTTACATAGATATAATTGGAAAGTGAGTAATGTTTGCGAAAACAACTTCTTAACATAAGGATGCCGTGAAAGAATGTACATGAAACCTTAATCTATGCATTATGACCAGATCAAACTAATCGTTAGGTGTGTCGAGGGATAGATTGATGTGCAAAGAACCAATCCTCCTTAATCTAAGAGCCAAAAAATTGGAACAACCTAGGATAATGTGTGCATCAAGGGTGGCACGTTCTCCAAAAATAAGCATAGAATGACTAAAACCATGTGCCAAACGATCGATCCTCCTCAAAACCATGGGAAACATAAAGAAGGCACTATGGAAAAGTGTGCATGTATGATAAGTATGCCTCAAAATATATGCCACAATAATAATAGAGGGAGTGCTCAATTAATCCATGGAGTCAACCACTCAAAAGAGCCAAATTCTTAGACAACAATCATCCATAATCTGAAGCTCACTCCTCAAGAGTAGATCTCAACCATGTAATGCACAATATATTCATCAAGGAATGTGCCCTAGAGTGAGGGTGCACTACCTCAATGAACTCTTAATCATAATGAATATGTCATGAAGCCCAGGGAAACCAAGTAAGCACACCAAGCCACCAATGCACAACATTAGAGAGAAATAAATTAACCCATATTACTTAGGAAATCCCTTAGTTAATGGTAATTGCTTCCATCAAAATGATAGGGGTTAATCAAGAATGCATCGTGCTAACCCAAAACCCCATTTAAGAACCCAATACTCTATCAAACTCCTTGTGTGTAAGAAGCAAACCTCTAAAAATGTGAGATTATGATGCCAACAAGAGATGATAATCCATGAATAATATGGATCCAAGATCACAAAAAGTTGGTTCCTAAGCCATCACCCTCCAAATGAAACATGCTTAGG
Organism: Picea mariana; assembly: GCA_032191745.1. Taxonomy (NCBI): domain Eukaryota; kingdom Viridiplantae; phylum Streptophyta; class Pinopsida; order Pinales; family Pinaceae; genus Picea; species Picea mariana. The sequence continues at coordinate 127,176 of JASDQU010739803.1, read as the reverse complement.
TAGGGTCTTCAGTTTGGCATAATCCTCATACTATATGAGGGGTAACACCTCCAATTTTATCTCTCCATCTAACTTTATTTTATGCTCCCTAGCTTTGGCTTTCTCTTCATTTTCAAGCACAATTATTTCCTCTTCCAACTTCTTACTTTACTCTCTTTTATTGGCTTCTTCTCTAGATTTTGCCTCTCCTTCCACTTTCTGTTTTTATCCAATTGATTATTATCTATTTTCATTCTGAAGCTTAGTCATATCCTCTTCCTCTTTTTTCTTTATCTCAAGTTTCTATTTTTCATGATGTGACAACAATTGATCATGTTATTCGATTCGCACTTGCACCTCTTACCAAGATCTATCTCTCTTGTTGACTTCTTCTTTTTGCCAATCATCATCAGTATATGGCCATGATATCCCTGCATACTCATCATGCATTAGCACTAAGCCCTTGGATTATGTCTCATGAATCTTCCATCCCAAAGCTTGAATTATGTAATAGCAATGGATTTTGTCATAGCAAAGGAATAATTGTCAATGTCATGGGACCCTATGCACATAGAGTGTTGTATGAACAACTTATGCTTCTCCTTTGTCAAATATGCGTTGAAATCATTAACAACAGTTTTTTGGTGGATTATTTCAATTGGTACCAATTTGTCCCGAGACACAAACTTTGTTAATAAATGTGGGGTAACAATTCGTCCATAAATATGAATGTATGTAAAATCCTTTGCAATATACCAATCCCCAATTTGATCCAACAACTGCATTGTTTCGCTCTATCAACCTACGTGTGGGTTTACAACAAATTAATTCAAACAACTGGCCAAAGAAATTGTCATGAATCCTAGTGTATTATCTTGCATGTTTATTCTCCCATGTATCTTGAAAGTGCACATGAATTGGTATGTTAGCAATGTTCCAAGCCCATCCCATGCCTAGAAATGGGTTGCTTGCACACACTATATCAATAAGGTAATATGCCATACAAAATCCCAGGGAAAACTCGGAATTGTGATCCTTTACCTTAGTTAGCACTTTGTACATAGTATGAGAAAGGATTGTAGCCCAATTAAAGACATATTCCTTCTCGACTATTGTAACATACCTAATACTCTCCATCCTTTGTCGAGAATATGGGGTATTTCTTGAAACCACCAAATTCACACCAACTTCTTGTCTATGATTCCAAAATCGATTATATGGACTAGTTGTAAAATTCAACAATGAAAATAGAGCTACAACAAACTTTAACCAACAATTTCAAACTTAACACATGCATGCAAATTTATAATAATTTCAACCATGAATATGCAGATTAAAATTATGACCATTAAACTGCATAAATTGGAAATAATACTATGTAGAATAGAAATCACAATAATTTTGTATTTCATAAAACAACCAAGTATACTTATCTTTATAGGAAAATTATCCACCAATTGGTTGCAGAAGAAGGACATTCTACCCAACCATAGGCTTCCTATTGCGTCAATTCTATCTACAACAAAGGCCACCCCCGCGTTGAGGCTATGAATCCACAAGGGTGAACTTTTCCAATGGTTGGCTCTAATTTTCTTCTCCTAACCCAACTCACAACCCAATTCCTAGGCTCGCAGTGAATATTTACTCCTACGAACATAAACATAGTTACCAACTTGACAAGAACCCTCCAAAGTTCTTGCTTTTTTAGAGATTGCATTCAATTGTTGTTTTTACCCTCGTTTCAAAAAATGGTGCTAATTGAAAAATATATAACGAGAGGAAACATTTTTTCGATTATTTAAAAATTTGAAAAATATATAGAGAGGAAACATTTTTTTTATTATTTAAAAAACTATAAAATAATTAAGAAAAAAAAATGCGCAACTTGGTGAGGGGAGGCAATTCCAAGAATCGCCCCGCTCCGTCCCCAACCTGCCCCACTCCCTCCCATGCTCAGCCCTACTTGAGTACCTTCCCACACACAACTCACACAGAGACCCACCAAAATGCAATTTTTATAGTTTTATTTATTTTTTAATTCTTTTGTTTATTTATTTTTATTCATTTATTCTTTTTATATAAAATATTTTAATTCTTTTAAATAGTA
>JASDQU010739803.1:101261-112486 GCA_032191745.1 Picea mariana | reverse complement strand
AAAAAAAAAAAATTATTAGTTGTCGTAGTGGGTGTGTGACAAGTTGTGTCTCCTGTGGGCAGTCGTCGAAGGATCTCTGCAAAGTTGTCCATCATCTTGTTCCTTTTTCGTGCAAGAGATTCCTCGAGAAACATTCTAAAAGGATCTTTTGCTACATCATCTTTCTTCTCGTTCCCCATGAGTTGCGGTCGGGTTTGATGCGACTGATCTTGCAAAGGCTCAACCAGTTCAAGTGCCAGCTTCTTGTACCCAGATCTTGTCTGGGACATGCACAAAGAAAAATAAATAAACAGAACACCCTCTGATACCACTGATCCAGATTTATTAGAGGAACAAAATAGATTGAATACCATAACACAGAGATACGTAGAACAACGACAGATATCCAGTGAACAATAACTTCTATTGAATAAATAAAATAGGATGAAACTGTAAAAATGCAAAACTGAAACAACTTGCTCAAATGGTGGTAGCTATCTCTGAGAAGAGATGTGGCTGCTACGCACATCCGTCTGAGAACAATTATTACAATGAGGCTCCAGAGGCATTTTTAACATTACTCATGATTGTCAAAATCCTAGACATCCAAAAACCTAACCCTAGGAGATGAAACGCCAAAAGTTATGTGGGTCTCGATGGGTAAGTTGGTACCTCAACTTCCCATGGTTATAAATTTTTCATACGACCTTTGTTTTAGGTGTGCGATAGCCTATTGGAAAGGTCTTTTCAAGAAATACACATTATGATCAAACTCTGACTCCGTCTATAGTTTGACTATGGCAAGCCAAAAAAACAATGTTTAGGGCTCCAAAACGGCCATGGAAGTACAGAAAGATGTACTGACATGAAAACTTCCAAAATAAGCCAATTGGATTAGGTGGGCGGGCACCAATCTCCACCTGGAAGCTGTGTAGGGCTTCAAACAGCCTTAGAAGTGTAGAACCCATAATTACAAAGAAGTACATAAGAATGTGTTGAACTAAAAATTGTCAAGAGGAGCCAGTTGGAATAGGTGGGTGGCCACCAATATCCACCTGGATCAGTTCGACTTTTATCCATTCATCATATACATACACAATACTGTTATGGGAATCAAAATTGGGGTATTACATTCCCCTTCCCCTAGATTTTGTAGTGTTCTCAATAAACATCATCATTATACATAATAAGTTTTACATCAAAAAATTTCAAAATAAATGTGAATATGTCTCTTGCATAGCATCCTCCAACTCCCATGTTTCTTTTCATTCCTCAGCTACATCTGCAATGCCATCCTCTAATTTTTTCAAATTCGCGTAGTTGTTGGTTATCTTGTACACAATGCACCTGCATTAGCTTTCACTACCCTAGCAACCTCCTGGGTCTCAACATATCGACATGTACCAATATCAATTATTAAAGAAATATTCGTATAGCCATTGTTATGCAACAATTATTCCCTCTACATGAATTTTCAACCCTTGATGTAAGCATGTATATTCATAACACAAAATGAGTATGAAATTTTAGCCCAATAGTTATTTGTAAGGTATTCTTTGCTTCACAAGGCTGTCATGGGAAAGAATTCAAATGATTGTCTTTTTTGACACACCCTACTTGATTTCAATCATCATGTCACATGAATCTCTCATGAAAAATTCATTTAACTTGTCTCTTACTTGCCACAGTCACCCTTCTTTGTTAAACGATCCCTTGGGTGATCCATCTTGCCAGGTCTTTAACATGCAAGAAGAGTGTCGACTTATAGAATCTCGCTACCAAGGATCCACTAACAGCCTCTAATCCAACAATCATAGGGTTCCAATGTCATCACAATGACCTTCTTCCTAGGATTTCCAACTTATAATATTCATCATTTTCCCTTACTAGGTAGATCCACCAGTCACCTATGTCATAAACATAATCATACAAATATTATGAGTCATCTCTCTATCTTTCAACCAACTTTTGGAATAGTTATTGCAACAATCATATTTCCAAAATATATAAAAAGTTCCTCATAATACTTGGCTTTCCATTATGTAGGAAATAGTTCATGTCTTCGTTGTGGCTTGCTTTCATTGCCTTATCTAAGACATCCCTTTACGTAACATTGTTCTCCGAACCTAGCTTTCATTTAGTCCATCCAAATATGTCTAATTATGCACTCCATGTTTTCACTCAACATCCACAACAACACTAGGAAATGATCTTAGAATTATAAATACTAATAATTCAATCATTTTAGTTGTAATCATATTAATTGCAATAAAATGTGACAAAATCATGGTTCACACCCTATAATAAAATTATGTGCCAATCATATTGTGTCCATGATTAAAACTCGGACACTCACTCAATGCATACTTGTAGTGATTCAGAAACGCCATATTCTCATGCCATCTACTTCACCATGATGAGTTGGAAGGTCTAGTCAACACCTTGACGTGACATCCAGCCACCTCGCTAATGTTTGCTTGACCATATGGACACCTTCATCTTCAACCCTACACAACACCAGGTATCTACCCTTTCTTTGTTAAACATTCCCCTGGGGTACTAGAAGACATTTCCTTTCTCTGCTCTATAGTCCATCGTGAAACCCTTTCCCTTTGATGGTGCTCTTAGTGTTGGAAAGAAGGTTACAATCCAAGACACAATACAAGTAGGAATACCATTGGACACTTTTACGGCAGTATAGCCTTTCCATATCCAACATCTTTATGGACTCACAAGTGACTATCTCATATGGCATCCATTCTCACAACATGATCATAAGTCTTGACTTGCCTTGGTTATTAGTTCATAACCAACACTACAAGAGATAACATTCTATTCATATGAATGCATAATTGATTTTAGAACAATCTCATATACCTAACGTTGTATGCCTATACCATACCCCACCTCGGTATCATTTACACAAATGCATTCACCAAAATAGACTTATCAACTTATGATATTAATTCATGACTAAAGGAATTCTTACACCCAACACTTATGAAATATAGCATAACTAAAATTCATACCTACATGGTTGTCATCCTCATCTCTAGTGTTACCTGATTAGTTGGTGTCCTATGGATGCTCACATAATCTTTTCTCCAACCTCTTGATCCACAATTTCTTGACCTTATACTTTCTTTAGAAGGTTGACTATCATATGCAATAGTATCATCAACATCTTCACCCATGCTTCAACCATTTCTTATTACATAATCATCACTAATCTCAATTAATCACTTTGACCTACTCCTAACATATATAACAACATATTAATCTTAATCCTTATGCAACATCCCAAATTTTTACACATATCTATATACACTCTATCACATGATATTTCTCAGTATGTTCATTAATGCATTACAATCCAACTATCATATTCTCTTACATTCCCAACATTCCCATGCCTAAATATAACAACCTTCTAATTTTTAAGAAATATAATTAAACAACAACAAAAGAGTTAAAACTTCCCCTTTACAACACCCTTTTCATAGCATGGAACTTCATATCATAGTTGATCCAATTTCAAAGACTCATTGCCAATCACACCATAAATCATTGGCTATGATTTTCTCTCCAAGTAGAAATTATCTACATGTATAAACATTTATAGTTGTTGCCTTTTTTAAAACATACATTTTTATTCTAAAAAAAAACAAGGTTAAGGTGAGAAATCCCCCTCTTTATCAATTATGCCTTGCTAGCCTTATTTTCTCATGGTTTCTACAACAATCTTCTTAGCATCCCGCAACTTGATTTATCATTTTGTAGCTTCCTTTGTGGTTGTAACATCCCCAGTTCTAATCCATGTGAATTAGGTCGGTGAGCCGATGTGTTTGGGCGAAGAGCTCGTATTGGTTTAGTGTGGTCAGTGGCCGAATTTCATATTATGAACATTGCAATAATTAATAAAAATAATAATCATTGTTTGCGATAAGAAAGAGATGAAGAACGATGGGGGGATATGATTCCACAAGAGAGAGAGAGGGCGGGTCCAAGGGGGAATTACTCATGGGTATTAATCCAACCCACATTCCTGAATTATTATCTTTGTGTATAACCTTCTATTTGTTGATCGAGTGTATGAGAAGCCAATCATTTAACTCATGTAAGAGGGTGGGTGTGAGTGGTCACATCCCATAGTTATTGGAGAGCATGGGTTGAAGTACAATCATCCTTGAGAAGAGTGTGAGTCAAGCAAACAAGGAAGAGAAGGAATTTGTATGCAGAAGGGGACGGTTTTTACAAGGGGATTTTGGGGAAACAAAGGGAGAGCAAAGTGCAGGGAAGAATACAAGCCTTGTTTTGCTTGAAGGCAAACCATTTATTGGGTTGTGGATATGCTAGAAAAGAGGCATGTGTGCCTATAAATCGGGCTATAAGCGTATGGTGTGATTTTCTTTTCAGGAAATATCTCAAGAGCCTTGCAAAGGCTGCTATGAGAAATTATGAAGCAGATGAGAGTTCCTAGAGTTCCCAACTGAGTGATTCATAGCCAACCAAATGAACTGGGGGCCCTAATAAATGAATAGCCCAAGGGACTGTGAGCAGTGAAGGGAGTACATTCTTTGTGTAGTGCAGGTTGTCGGAAAAAGAGAAATTTGGAGGTTTGGAACTACTGTGAGAATAAAACTTGGGTTTGGGCGGCTATATGTGGAGAGTGGACAAACAGTGGGTCAGATCTTCTTGTGGACTCATGGCCCCAACTTGGGGGTGGCGTGCTAATGAGATAAAATGATCAGTAGTGCATGTGGTTGGGAGGTTCATCCTTCATATGCAACCAATTGGATAATTATTAACAGATAAGTGTTTTTGTCGTGTTATCTATGATTTTTCTGTCGTGTAAATGATGTATATGAATGTTGTGCATTTGTTGTTGGCTTGAACAATTGCATTCATGTTTAATATATCCTACTAGATACATTTAGAATTGTGGTATCATCCAACATGGTCAAATTTGTGTGTGATCTGTAGTTGGTAAGCTACTCAAATTAATTAAGTAGAAATCTTAGTTTAATGAGGTTTTGCACGTAATGTTTTCCCAACTGGGTGTTGGGTACATTACAAAGTGGTATCAAAGTTGTAAGTGAGATTTTTGTGTGGCATGGCCCAGCCTGGGTGGCTGGGTACGTTACAAACTGGTTTCAAAGCCCAATTTTCAACACTGAGCCTGGATAGGCCGAGTTAGCAGAATGTTGAAGCGGAAATTCGTAGAGAATTAATTATAGAGTATGTCTGTAACTTGTTTTATTAAATTACTGCATTAAAATTGAGAAAAATTTCATGGGTAATGTGAAGAGTTGAGCCTCTTTGGAAAGTTCCAAAATAAGAAAATCGGAAAAATTTGGGTATTTTTCCGTACGATGACGTCGGCATGACATGGAGGCCACGTGTCAGCTGGCGTGGTAGAAGAAAGACATGTATTGCCATGATGGCAGGTACATGTTGGATGAGATGATAGTTGGAGGGTGATGCGGAGCCATGTGGCAAGCCAACTATCAGTCCCACGAAACTACGGTAAGATCTTGGAATTTGTCTAAGTGTTAAGTTATCACGAGTCCGTGTAGATGGAAAAATTGTTAAGTGTTGAGACTTCTCAGACGAACTTATGAAAGGAAGGTTACAAGATTATGAGTCTGCGAGTCTGTGTAGATGGAAAAATGGTTAAGTTTTTGTAATACCCTAGGTTGAGCCCCTGTGAAATGTACTGATGTTTGTAGGTTGGTGAGACGAGTGTTGATAAGTTGGTAGGCTTATGTGTTATAGGCCGAAGATCCTGGATGCTAAGGCCAATAAGCCTGATTTTTGTATATGTAATTATGCACACCATTAATAAAAACTATACATCGCTGCGTGTAGACCGACCATGAAGAAAGAGTGATGGGGGACTAAGCTACACTAGGTAAGGAAAGTAATGGGATTGAGAGACTAGGAAATAGGGGTTAATCTAGAGGGCTTAACCCAAGGGAGTATTATAATATATTCCTGAAAATGAAAATACTAAAGTGGGGAAAACCCAGTTATCCTAAGTTCCTGGGAAAGGGAACGAGTGCTAAATGGAGTGCATGCAGCTCCAGGAAGACAGGTGTCGACCTAGGCGCATGCAGTTAAAGCTGGAGAGTTAACTCGTTGGGGGGGTTCGCTCCCTATTCTCCCATCCTTCTCCTAACTTGTCAAGCCTTCATGGTGGACCTCAGCATCTTGTATGAACCTCTAAAACCAGTAACTGAGGAAGCCTACTTGTGTTTTCCTGTTAAGCTCATCATATATGTACTTGCCAAAACCGTGCTGTGCCTTACCGAATTGTGGTTTTTTCCATCCCCTGAGCTATATTGAACATGTGGTATTGTCCTCACCTTGCTAGAACTGAGTTGAAGTTGCGTTAAGAAGCGGGTTTTCGGGCCCGTCGTTGAAGAGGCAGGTTGTCAGGCATGTGCGTAGCTCTCTCTAGGTAAGAGAGTTTGATGGGAAGTGATTTTCCCCTAGAGACAGTCCAACACCAGCTACGGAGCTCTGGAAATTCCTGATCCAACCTGTTGCCGAGATCTTGAAAGGGAAGTGGAGCAGTCGATGGACTGTGGAACAATGAAGGTGCATATTCCCGGGGTGGAACAGGCATGTGGAGAATGAGATTCCATGAGTAGTGGGCGTAAGAAGGTTCTTGGGGAGAATCCTTCCAGTTGCACTGTGCAGTCTCTTGTAACCTCAGCCTAGTCTTGGATTCCCTTGCCCTGGGTGGAGCTTAGTCCTAGCTTGGGGGTGACCCACTGTTGAGCGTGATGAACAGCATAATCTAAGGCTGGGAGGTTCATAGAAGGTCTGCACGGAGTTCGTGGGCTTCTATTAAAAGATAAGTACCACTTTTATTCTCATTTACATGTTGTGTATATGTACATGTGTTTTAATTGATGAGTATTGCATGTATATGTTGTATGTGTAGGCTTATTGTTATTTCCGCATTAATCTATGTATGAACATAATATGTTGTTTGTTTATGTTTATATTTATATGCATATGATAATTGTTGTTTCTATGAGTAGCATGGCCCGACCGTTGTTGGTCAGGGACATTACAAATTGGTATTAGGCCATGCAATTAAAGGATTCAGTCGTTAGGTAGTGCTTCCCAGTGTGTTGGGTGGCTGGGGATGTTACAAATTGGTATCAGAGCCATGTTTTGACACTAAGCCTAGATGGGCCATGCTAGTGGAAGTTTAAGCAAGGTCTCATAAAATAATTGTTATCCAAACGGACGAAATTCAAGTTCAGAGGCATGATTTCAACACGGAACCTGGAGGGGTGTTGAGATTCAACAAGAAGATCTTAGTGAAAATTATGCACCTATACTATGATGCAGCCTCAGGCTATTTTTAGGTGGAAGTCTATTTTTAGATGATGAGCAAATACTATTTATAGATGATGTCTATTTATAGATGGTGAGCGAATTCTATTTATAGATGTATGTCGACTATTATTATCCCTTAATAATAGTTGGAAAATAAATATTAGTCTATTCTCAATTAGCACTTGCAAATAGTTAACTGAAGTGGAAAATCAGTTAGCTATAGGAAATTCGAGTTCAACGGTTGACTGGTGGGACATGCAAGTCGAATTAGTTGTAACTAAGTGATTCGAAGTTGTAACACAGTTGGATGTGTAGTTATTTGAGTTGTAAAGTAGTTTAACTCGGTTAAGTGAGTTAAGATCAGTTGTACTAGTTGTAACTGAACTTACACTAGTGAGAGATCAGTGAATTAATTATTAATTAATTCACAATCAGTGATCTCACATGCAACTGAAGATTTACCACTGTTAACTACATGCATGTCAGATCCAGTGGAGACCCAGTTGAGATAACAGGTGAAAGGGACAGTTTGACTATCAGTTGTGACATTAGTGAGTGCACTCATGAAACCACACACACATTGGATGTGCCCATGAGGATTTCGTAGCCTAGGCAAGAGGAATTCATTCATTGCATGGATTTCCATTAGCATGGATTGCACAGAGGAGACAGGTTGTCTGGAAGCAGTAAATTGGCACATGAATTTGTCAATTTTTCTATGACAGTGTGAGATGATTGTATATTGTACTGAGAGATCTTGGATTAGAGTTTTGTATGAGATTGTTTCATGATCCATGATATATACATAATATATGATAGTGGGGTTTTTAGATTTATGCTTTCCCGGTAAAACATCTGTGTTATGTGTGATTGATCTTTCTTCTTGATATTACAATTGGCGATCGTGTTTTAAATTTCGCAAGAATATTTGTAGAAGCAATTATGTATTTAAAAGTGGGATATAATTGTTAGATCAGGATAATCCAGGCAATACATAATTTGTATTCAAATTTCTACATGGTATCAGAGCACAGGAGATTGCAGAAGATGAGTTTGTGATTGGATAGAATTCGAATTTGCAGAAAGACTTTCTTGGTGCTACAACTGATTCAAGATCAAAATGGCTTTCAATGGCTTGAGGTTAGAGTATGCACTCAAGGGCATCTCGAACTACATTGCTTGGAAGGACAGGATGGAGGCAGTACTTGAAGACAATGGCTTGAAGGAATTCATTGACAAAGATGTTCCTAAGCCAGATGTTGCAGACGCTGCAAATCTTGATGCATGGCAAAGGCAAGGAGGATCTTGTTGGAGGGAGTACGAGACCACATTGTCTCAAATATCCATGGGAAATCCACACCATATGCAATGTGGAAGACTTTGACGGATCTATTCCAAAACAACAACGACCATAGGAAATTGGCGCTCAAAGATAAACTCAGGAAGATCAAGATGGAGAAGGGCGACTCCATTCCAAAATATCTCATGAATTTTGTCCAATGTCGGGATGAGCTGGGGAGTGTGGGAATAACAGACACTGATGATGATTTGGTGAGCTTGGCTCTCCTAGGACTTCCCAAGAGTTGGCACAGTTATCAAGACTCTGTCAATGGAAGGGAAAAATTGCCAAATTTGGAACGACTGTGGTCAGATCTAGTGCAGGAGGAGTTTAGGCGAAACACCAAAGATGGCTCTTCATCAAAGCATGATGATGAAGAGGATTGTGCTTTGGATGCCAAGGCAAAAAAAGGGAAGGGGAAAAAATTCCATTCAAAATCCGAGTCTAAAGGCAAGAAGTTGGATTTGTCCAAAGTGAAGTGTTTTCAATGTCACGAACATGGGCATCTCGCTACTAACTGTCCGCAAAAGAAGAAGAACAAGAAGGTTATTGGAGCTGCAGTTGGTGAGGCCCTTGCCTAGCAATTTGAACTTGACTTCTCTTTGATCACATGCATGGCGTCAAGTGCATTGGGATCGGTGTGGTATTTGGATAGTGGCGCTTCTTTCCACATGATAGGAGATAAGGAGCTTTTCAGTGACTTGGAGGAGAAAGATCTCAAAATTCATATAGAGATGGGAGACGATGGATGATACAGTGTGACTGACATTGGTACCATTACCTTTCATAGGGAGTCACGTAAACCATTTCAATTGAAAGATGTTATGCATGTTCCAGGTCTGAAGAAAAACTTGGTCTCAGTCGCAATGTTGGAGGACATAGACTATGATGTTGTTTTTAGCGATGGAAAAGCCTTCTTGAGACATAAAACAATGGGTCAAGTCAAGAATATAGGGATTGGAGTTAAGAATATCTATAAGCTGGAGGTAGATGGTTGCGCTGCCATCATGGGCAAGGCAGAAAAAGTTGTGAATCAGGATGAGGGCGAATTATGGCACAGGCGATTGGGCCATTTCCATCATGGAGCCTTGAAAATCATGCAGCAAATATCTACTGGACTTCCAATGGAAAGACTTGCTCAGTGAGATCAGTGCAAGGGTTGCACCATGGGGAAGTATGTAAAGTCCAACTTTCATGAAAAGGAGAACCGTGCTTCAGTGACCCTAGAGAGAATTCACATAGACGTGTGTGGACCATTCTCGGTTGCTTCAACAACAAAACATAAGTATTATGTTATTTTTGTTGATGAATTTTCTCGTAAATGCTGGATCTTCTTCATGAAGAAGAATGATCAAACATTCTCAAAGTTCTGTGAGTTTAAAGCATTGGTGGAGAAAGATTTGGGGAAGCAAGTGAAGGCTCTAAGGAGTGATAATGGTGGAGAATACATCTCTAACGAATTCAAAGACTTCTGCAGCAAAGAAGGAATTCGAAGATAACTCATAGTGCCTCATAACCCACAATAAAATGGGGTCGTGGAGAGGAAGAACAGAACGATCGTGGGTGCAACACGAGCGATGTTGCATGATCAGGGCCTACCAATGCATTTGTTGGCGGAAGCATGCAACTTTGTAGTTTATGTGCAAAATCGTTGTCCTCATAGAGTACTTGGCATGAGTACACCTAAAGAAGCTTTCACTGGTAAGAAACCTGATGTTTCTCATTTTAAGATTTTTGGCTCATCTGTTTATGTGCATGTGACCAAGAACACTCGGAAGAAGCTGGAGCCGACTGCTGAAGTTGGGATATTTGTGTGGTACACAGAAACACCCCATAATTATTGTGTGTATTTTCCTAACAGTAAGATGACTGTTATGCGACGGGATATAAAATTCGATGAGGGGAAAGCCATGTGGTTGTCGCTTGAGAGGGAGCTAAACTTGCATGCAGAGGAGGAACTGTTGGTTCCCAAAGATGAGTATAAAGATGTGGATCAACCACATAAGGAGGTTGATGGAGTGGAGGAAGCCACTCATGTAGAGACATCCATCAGAAATGGCAGAAAGCGCACCACGAAAGCTGATAGATTGAGACTAGATGCTGCACAGAATGTAGGAGATCCTACTTCACAGCGCAGACAGAGACAGCCTCCTGATCGATTTACTGGATACATGGCTCTCATGAGAAAATGTATTGTGACTGAAACATCTTCCTTTTAGGAAGCAATGTAGGATCCCACTTGGGTTGATGCAATGGTGGAGGAGTATGACTCCATTGTCAAAAACATTGCATGGGAAATTGTCCCAAGACCAGTCGACAAATCAGTGGTAGGTTCGAGATGGATCTACAAGGGTAAGATTTTAATCATTGTTCTTTATGTTGATGATTTAAAATTGACTTGTGATGAGCAGCTGATACACTCATGCAAGGAGGACTTTGCAAAGGAGTTCGAAATGAAGGATATGGGCCTCCTTCATTATTTCCTTGGATTGGAAATATGGCAGCGAGATGGTGAACTTTTTGTGTCTCAAGGCAAGTATGCAAGGGAGATACT
>JASDQU010739803.1:76955-98062 GCA_032191745.1 Picea mariana | reverse complement strand
ATTGCGCAGAGAAGGCAGGTTGTCTGGAAGCAGTAAATTGGCACATGAATTTGTCAATTTTTCTATGACAGTGTGAGATGATTGTATATTGTACTGAGAGCTCTTGGATTAGAGTTTTGTATGAGATTGTTTCATGATCCATGCTATATACATAATATATGATAGTGGGGTTTTTAGCTTTATGCTTTCCCGGTAAAACATATGTGTTAAGTGTGATTGATCTTTCTTCTTGATATTGCAATTGGCGATCGTGTTTTAAATTCCACAAGAATATTTGTAGAAGTGATTATGTATTTAACAGTGGCATATAATTATTAGATCGGGAGAATCTAGGAAATACATAATTTGTATTAAAATTTCTACAAGGGGCCATGAACGATAAAATTGGAGTAAAAAGTCCAAAGACATTGATATACCGAGTGCCAATAGGATGTTGAAAGAACACTTGGACTATATTCAAAAACACAGGAGGTGTAGCAAGTTGAGAATGGGCCACAGAGAAAGAAAACCACAACTTTTGTGGTGTTGGACTGTAAGATCTGTTCGGGATAAGGAGAATCCTTCACATCCATCAGATTGAGGGATGATGCAGGAGGGTTAACCTGCAAGTCCTTATAAATTCGCGACTTCGGCAAAGTTTACGGGCTATAAGAGCATAAGTTAAGACGTGTGGTGATGAGTGGATCAGATCCGTAGATCTCATGATAGATCGTAACTTCAGAGTTCGGTGGTCAGGAGAAGTGGGTGTGCTGGTGCACAAACCGTTGAAGCCCAAAGTCCCGAAGAAAAAGAGCAGAAGTGGCATGGTAGTATGACGTTGCCAATGGTGACGTGGACCTTCCTAGACATGCCATGTGCCACCACCTTATTTGGTGACATCTATACTATGTGCCCCGGTGGGTAAGGAAGTTCAGGAGTTTGGCCTTCGGAAGAATTGGAGTGTGCAAGTGTAGAATCTTCTGAAGTCCTGGAGTTCTGAAGCCCTGGAACCCCGAAGTCACGTGGTTTGTTGACATCACTTGAAATGACGTGGACACATGGGATGTGTGCCACATGTTAGAGAGTTAAGAATCATTGTAAGATTGAAATGCAGTTAGAATGTGACATTATCACCCGCCTGATTGGACCATGTGTTGGCTCCATGTGTTCTACCATGTAGCGCTCCTGGAGGTGGCACAAGGCAGTTAAGCATGACGAAGGAGTTAGCTGGATTGGTCCTGCATTAACTTTGGTGAAGATCTATCAATATTGAGGGTTGGGAGGCATTGCAAAGATCCAAGATGCTCGGAGGATAATTCTATAAGGAGGTCCTGCAATCCAAACCACGGTTTCCTAGAAGGGATACGTGTCAACGTGGGGACAATTGCGGAACGATCAGTTGGTTACTCCAAAACTGTCGACCCATGTCCCCGCAATTTGAAAGGTATAAAATTTGATGTGAATTTTTGATATCTTAGTTCAAGTACGGAAACCGTGGGTCCAAGTGGATGAGTGGCGCTAGTTGTGAGGTCCGAAGACTTGACACTCCAGAAGAATGGTTCATAAGGGAATAAAAGGAAGAAACTTCTGAAGTTTCGTAACATCGAAGTGACGTGACGTTATGACATCACCAAAGGTGACATGGAAGTGTTTGAAGATTAATGGTTTGAGGGTGTTGGGGGTGTGCGGATGTGGAATCCTCCGAAGTCTCGAAGCTCCGAAGCTCCGAAGTCCCAGAGCTCCGATGCCTGAAGTTCCATAGTGGGTGTCAGTCGTTGAATGTTGGGTAGTCGTGGACTGTTGATCCACCCTACTTCGTGCGTTCTCCAATCTGACACTCCAAGAGATTTGTTGTGAGGTGCTTTGAAAACCTCTAAAGCCGGAGCTCGAAGTTTCAAGGATCCGGATAAGCGCCCAAATCATAAGCGTTGGGTCACAATCGTGGTCACATGTGAACCAAGGGCCGAAGAAAAGGGGCTAGCACCCGAAATTTTGTTTCAAAACAGAACTAGGCTTAGATATGGAAGCAGCGGCGTTCTTAATTGACCAAGACCTGCAGAAAATGGAATCTGATATTATTTTTGTTGAATCAGATTAGTTTATTCTGGAAAACTAAGTCTGATAGCTGACAAAAATCCGTTGACTGCACATTTTCCAGAATTAACTGTTGGTAGAACCGAACTGAATTGTTCCATGGTGCAGAGAAATGGAGGGGGCACATAATTCTTTCAGTTCAGAGAATGAATCTATAGGAATGGATGTCCATTTGGGAGTCGAAGGATGGAACTCCAATGGACATGGAGAAGAGATAGATAAGGAAGGAAACATGATAAAAATCATTGAAAGATTGCAGAAATATGTCCAGACTCACCGAGAAGATTAAAAAAAGCTCATGAAATCCAAGGAACAACAGAGAGAATTCAACATAAAGTTGATACAGAACCTGGAAAGAATAGAAAATAAATTGGATAAGGGGAGTGGCTACAGTAAATCAGGAAGTCACAGGTCCCCTGATGAGAAGAGAAAATCATGGAGTGTTGGTAGACACCATCATCACTCCCAAGACCAATCTAAAAGGAGGGCACATAGTAGTTCAAGCCCATCTCCTACCAGAAAGCATAGGAGATCGGGAGTGGATGAACTGAAGGGTGAAATGAACAAGATTAAACCTCGTACGTTTGATGGAGAGCACAAGAAGGAGGAAGATGTTGAGACATGGCTTCTTGGCATGAGGAAATATTTCCAACTGTAGAATTACTCCTCTCATGCAGAAGGAATAATTGCAATGTATCAACTGAAAGGAAAGGCATCCATGTGGTGGGATCAACTTGTGCAGGTGCATCACATTAAAGAGAAAAATGTTACTTGGAAGGAATTCAAGAAACACTTTGTAAAGAAATATTTAACTAAGAGATACCATGACCGAAAGATGAAAGAGTTCTTTGAGCTCAAATTGGGTAGCATGACTATTGATGAATATGAATGAAGGTTTTTGGAATTGTTGAAGTATGTCCCTTTCGTCAAAGATTAGATTGTCAAAATTCAAAGGTATCTGAGTGGACTGCCATCTTCCATCAGTGATAACATCCAATATGATGATCCTAAAACTATGGAAGAAATCATAAGGAGATCGAAATGCTTATATGATCAACATATAGGAAAGCCTACTTTCCAAAAAGCTTGGGAAGACAAGAAGAAGTTTAAGAGGGAACAGAGGTAGAAGGGGAACAAGCCACCCTTTTTCAAGAATAATCCTCAAAGGAAACCAATGTTTAGAGAGCCTTTGATGGCTGAAGTAGGTGGAAAAAGGCCCAGACAACCACCTATACATTGTTGGGGTTGTCAGGGAGACCACAAGTATAGAGATTGTCCCCACAATAATGGCAAAGTGAGGGTTGTCCACAATGTTCATCAAGCAGAAACGATGGAGGACATGGGCAGAAATGTACCCAGGATCTATGCAGCCTTGTACAACAAGCAGGAAGAATATCAGTCACATATGATTGAAGTGGAAGGTATGATCAACAACCACACCATTTCTATTTTAATTGATTCATGGGCTAGTCATAGTTATATAGATCCTAAGATGGTGGAAAGTTTTCATTTTCCAAGAAACAAGCATGGAAAATCTTGGTTAGTGCAGCTAGCTACAGGAGCCAAAAGAAAAGTTACTGAAATGGTTAAGTCATGTCTCATGGACATGAATGGAGTGAGCACAAGGGCAGATTTGAACATCTTACCTTTAGGTTCCTATGACTGTCTAATTGGTATGGACTGGTTGGACCAACACCATGCCATTTTAGATTGCCATAACAAGGCATTCACTTGCTTGGATGAGGAAGGAAATCATAGAACAGTCCAAGGAATTCCCAAAGCAGTTGCTATCGGAGAAATCTCAGCAATGCAGCTGAAGAAGTGCTACAGGAAAGGTTGTCAAATATTTGCAGCCCATATGGAGGAAGCATCTAAGGATAAAGTACCAAATCTTGAGGATCATGTAGTCTTGGAAGATTTTGAAGATGTGTTCAAGGAGGTACCAAGACTACCTCCAAAGAGAAATATTGATTTCTCTATAAATTTGACGTCTGGAGCAGCCCCAGTGTCAAAGACTCCTTATAGAATGAGTACACCATAGTTGAAGGAACTGCAAATGCAACTTGAAGAGATTCTTAAGAAGGGGTATATATGCCCAAGTGTATCACCTTGGGGTTCCTCGGTCTTGTTTGTGAAGAAGAAAGATGGGACATTGAGATTGTGCATCGACTTCAAACAGTTGAATAAAGTAACTGTAAAGAACAAGTATCCTCTGCCAAGGATTGATGATCTCTTTGATCAATTGAAGGATGTAAAGATATTTTCGAAGATAGATCTCAGGTCAAGATACCATCAGGTAAGGATTAAAGAGGAAGATATCATCAAGACCACCTTTAGGACAAGGTATGGTCATTACGAGTTCACAGTGGTGCCATTTGGGTTGACAAATGCACCAATTGTTTTTATGTGCTTAATAAATGGTGTTTTCCGGGAATATATAGACAAGTTTTTCATTGTCTTTTTGGATGACATTCTTATATATTCCAAGATGGAAGAAGAGCATGAGCATCATTTGAGGACGGTGTTGCAAGTGCTAAGAGAGCATCAGTTGTATGCCAAATTGAGCAAGTGCTCATTTTATCAAAACCGAGTTCACTATTTGGGGCATATTATTTCAAAGGATGGGATAGTCATGGATCCTGAGAAGATAGAAGCCATTAGAGAATGGTCAACGCCGAAGAATGTGACAGAAGTTAGATCCTTCAAGGGTCTAGCTGGATATTACAGAAGGTTCATTGCAAGGTTTTCAAGAATAGATCACCCCATAACTTCTTTGCAAAAGAAGGGGAAGAAATTTCAATGGACAGAAGAATCTGAAAGAAGCTTCCAACAATTGAAGTAGTTGTTAACCAGTGCTCCACTTCTGAAGATTGCAGATCTGAATGAGGATTTTGTGGTTTGCATAGATGCATGTAAGGAAGGACTGGGAGGAGTCCTCAACCAGAATGGGTTTGTAATATGTTATAAGTCCAGAAAATTGAAAGAGCATGAAAGGCTCTATGCCACTCATGATTTGGAGTTGGAAGCCATTGTACACGCTCTAAAGAAATGGAGACATTACCTCATGGGAAAGAGGTTTGAACTCAGGACAGATCATCATAGTCTGAAGTATCTGTTTGATCAACCAACTATGAATGTTAGGCAGAGTAGGTGGTTGGAATTCCTCTATGAGTATGACTTTGATATCAAGCACATCAACGGAAAGGAGAACAAAGTGGTTGATGCACTCAGTAGGAGAGTGCATGAATTGCATGCTACAACCATCAACATGTATCAGACAGATCTTAAAGGCAATATGGAATTAGTAACAAGATTGCAGCAAGGCAAAATGCAACAAAAAGTTGAGGATTATGAATTAGGAATTGATGGAATCCTTAGGTACATAAACAGAGTCTATGTACCCAATTCTCAGGAATTGAGGAGTGCGATTTTACAAGAGATGCATAATGTGCCTTATGCAGGACACCCAGGATATCAGAAAACAGTTTCAGCAGTCAAGAGCCAATATTATTGGCCAGGCATGAAGAAAGAGATTGTTGAATACACAGCTAAATGTTTAGAATGTCAAAGGGTAAAGGCAGAGCATAAACACTCAGTTGGTTTGCTACATCCATTAACCATTCTTGAGTGGAAGTGGGAAGTGGTGACAATGGATTTCATCACGGGATTACCTAGAACAAACAAGCAACATGATTCCATCATGGTGGTGGTGGATAAGCTTACAAAAGCTACCCATTTTATTCCATTGAAGACTACTCACAAGGCAACTAATGTTGTTGATATCTATATGAGGGAAGTAGCAAAATTGCATGGCATACTCAAGACAATTGTGTCTGACAGAGACCCAAAATTTACCTCAAAGTTCTGGAAGGGGTTATTCAAAGGGATAGGAACAAATCTGAACTTCAACACTGCTTATCTATGGGCAGACAAAGAGGGTGAACCAAGTGATAGAAGATACGTTAAGAATGATCTAAATGGGAGAATTGTCTACACTTGGTAGAATTTGCTTACAACAATGGGTATCAAGCATCACTGAAGATGAGTCCATTTGAAGCACTTTATGGCAGAAAGTGCAACACCCCAATAAGCTTGGATAACCCAGCTGATAGGGCAATGGTTGGGCCAAAGTTGCTCAGGAAATGGAAGAGCGAATGCTGAAGATTAAGCAGAATCTGAAGGCTGCCCAAGATAGGTAGAAAAGTTACACTGATAAGAATAGAAACCACAAGGAGTTTAAAGTGGGTGATCACGTTTTCTTGAAAGTAAAAGCCAACAAAAGTTCCCTGAAGCTGGGAAACTGTTCCAAGTTGGCAGCCAGATATTGTGGACCATTTGAAATCCTAGAAAGGATTGGACCAGTTGCTTATATGCTTGCATTGCCTGCATCCATGACTGTTCATAATGTATTTCATGTTTCATTTCTCAAGAAGTATATACCTTATCCTAATCATGTGATTGATTGGAATGTGATTCAGGTGGAGCAAGGGGGCGCCTTGCAAGTGCATCTGATGCGCATATTGGACAGGAAGAGCAAGCAGCTCCGGAATCGAGTCATAGGGCTTGGAAAGGTCCATTGGACCTGGTACGGTCCCGAGGATGTGACATGGGAGCATGAGGATGCTATGTGGGCAAAGTACTCGTATCTTTTTGAAAATTTTGAAAAATCTTGTTGATATTATGTAAATGAGTTGCACCGAGGAAAGTGAAAAAATAAGGGGAGGGGATTGTAATAGCCCAGGCCGAACCCCTGTGAAATGTATTGATGTTTGTAGGCTGGTGAGCCAAGTGTTGATAAGATGGTAGGCTTATGTGTTATAGGCCAAAGATCTTAGATGCTAAGGCCAATAAGCCTGATTTTTGTATATGTAATTATGCAGATCATTAATAAAAGTTATACATCGTTGTGTGTAGATTGACCATGAAGAAAGAGCGATGGGGGACTAAGCTCCACTAGGTAGGGAAAGGGATGGGACTGGGAGGCTAAGAAATAGGGGCTAAGCTAGAGGGTTTAACCCAAGGGAATATTATAATATATTCCTGAAAATGAAAATACTAAAGTGGGGAAAATAAACCCAGTTATCCTAAGTTCCTAGGAAAGGGAACGAGTGCTAAATGGAGTGCATGCAGCTCCAGGAAGACAGGTGTCAACCTGGGCGCAAGCAGTTAAAGCTGGAGAGTCATCTCGTTGGGGGGGTTCGCTCCCCATTCTCCCATCCTTCGCCTAACTTGTCGGGCCTCCATGGTGGACCTCAACATCTTGTACGCACCTCTTAAACCAGTAACTGGGGAAGTTGACCTATGTTTTCCTGTGAAGCTCAACATATATGTACTTGCCAAAACCATGTTGTGCCTTACTGAATTGTGGTTGTTTCCATCCCTTGAGCTATATTGAACCTTTCTTATTGTCCTCACCTTGTTGGAACTGAGTTGAAGCTGGTTGAAGAAGCTGGTTTTTAGGCCTATGGTTGAAGAGGCAGGTTGTTAGGCCAGTGAGCAGCTCTCTCCATGTAAGAGAGTTTGTTGGGAAGTGATTTTCTCCTAGAGAGAGTCCAACACCAGCTACGAAGATCTGCGAATTCTTGATCCGGCCTGTTGTCGAGACCTTGAAAGGGAAGTGGAGCAGCCGATGGACTATGGAACAGTGAAGGTGCATATTCCTGAGGTGGAATAGGCATGTGGGGAATGAGATTCCGTGAGTAGTGGGTGTAAGAAGCCTCTTGGAGAGAATCCTTCCAGTTGCACTGTGCAGTCTCCTGTAACCTTAGCCTAGTCTAGGATTCCCTTTCCCTGGGTGGAGCTTAGTCCCAGCTCGTGGGTGACCCACTGTTGAGCGTGGTGAGCAGCATGGTCTAAGGTTGGGAGGTTCATGGAAGGTCTGCATGCAGTTGGTGGTCTTCTATTAAAAGATAAGTACCACTTTTATGCTCATTTACATGTTGTGTATATGTACATGTGCTTTAATTGATGAGTAATGCCTGTTTATGTTGTATGTGTAGGCTTATTGTTAGTTCCACATTAATCTATGTATGAACATAATATGTTGTCTGTTTACGTTTATATTTATATGCATATGATTATTGTTGTTTCTATAAGTAGCATGGTCCGGCTGTTGGTGGTCGGGGACATTACAAATTGGTATCAGAGCATGCAATTAAAGGATTCAGTCGTTGGGTAGCACTTCATGGCATGTTGGATGGTTGGGGACGTTACAGTGTTGAGACTTCTTGGACGGAATTATGAAACGAAGGTTACAAGATTATGAGTCTGCGAGCCACAAATATTGTAAAGTTTCTAAGTATAAGTGCAAAGTGAGTGCGACAAAACTAGAGGGTGCAAATTGGAGAATGTGGAAGCTCGAAAGAAATAAGAGATATGACTTAGATCTGCAGTGAATCCATTAAGACAGATCAATGGAAAAGATCTAATCAAGAAATGATCGGAAGGTTGTTGAGCGTTGCTACTATGTTGCATGTGCTAATGAATATTCCTTCACTGTTTTGCCACCGTAACTTTCAACTCGGAGCTTAGATTGGAGCAAACAAATAGTCATTGGAAAGGTCTTGAGGAGTATAAGAGATTTGTCAACCCACAATCTTGATACGTGCATTATATTTTCTTCAAAAGTGATAAAAGTGGATTCTGTAGCAGCAAAAGAGTGGAAATTGCAACTTGTAAATGTTGTAACTTTTCACTCAAAACTCAAATTGAGGCATGAGTACAATCATTGGAAAAAAATTTCAAAGAGGAATGCATCTAAGGAATTGGATTTTTAATTTGGTGCATTGTGTCCTTCATCAATTGGGATAAGGAATGACATGTACGATTAATTGACAAAATTTTTATACTATGCATAATTCTAAGATAAGTGGTTACTTGCACATGGTGCAAAATTAGAGGTACAATCAGGTAGATTCAAGCCTAAGATTGAATATCAAAGTAATGGAAACATGGAAGAGCTTGTAGAAGTTGGTTGAGGCAATAAAGAGATACAAGACAAGTAACGGAAAGTGGAATTGGATTCCAAGAGCCATGTAATTACTTAATGTGAAGATTTTTCCAAATAGTGTCAAAGTTTGGAGAAACCTTCCCAATGATAAAGGTGANAAGGCAATAGTTGCTTAGGATAGTACCTATGCATAATCCTAGAGGCACACTTGAAGTGAAATATTTTTGACACGTAAACAAAGGTTAAGCTTACTAATCAGGAACTGCCATTAGACAAAAGAACACTCTGTAGAGAGTGTTGTGTGAAAAAGGCTTTCTAGAAAGAGGATAAGATTACACCATTGAGCATTGTGTGGGTTTCTTCTAGATTAATCCCAGTGTCCATTGGAAAGGAAAGAGGTCAAGTTTGTTGCAAGAGGAGGAAAAGGACATCATGAGATGAGGTGTGACTCATGAAGTGGACGAGTCATCTTTGAGTGCAAGAAGAAGGGATTGCTAGATATGACCTAGCAACTCTTGTTTAAAATTACACAAGCAAGAAAGTTGCCTCTATTATTAGAGTGTGCAACAAAAGTAGAGTATGAGAGCAATGATGGAGTGTAGCATTCCATTCAGAGCCGAGTGGTCTTGAGTGGTCAAGTAATGCTTCACAATGAATCACTTGATGAAGTGAAAAAAAAAAAGAAGAGATACTTAAAATTGAACTAAGCCATGGATGGCAAGGAGTATTAGAAAGATGACATAAAAGAAATATTTCGAAATATTGAAATGTCAATCAAAGATAATGGTGTATCAGGACTAGTGTGGTCAAGGAAATTGAAGTGGCTAATTAGATTGTAGTGTTAATATTCAACTAGAGTAATGCATGTTACAACACAATGAATATTAAGAATTATAGCCCAAAAGATGTTGGGATAGTATTTCTTTACATAAATGAAGCAGTTGTGAGATGACAACACTAATGGACCTAGTGGTTGGAAGTGCAGAATGGCCAAGGCTTAGCTAGCAAGTGTAGAATAGGGGCCATTGGTTCACAGTTGAGCAGAATGGTAGTGCACAGGGTAGCAAGGTTCTACAGGAATTCAAAGACAACCATCTATAATAACAATCAAATAATTTAATTAAAACTGAAATAGATATGCATTGGAGTGCATGATAGAATTGGTGCATGATGCATAGAATAAAGATAGAATCTGTGTGCATAAGATAGGCATAAAAGATCAAATATTTGGGTGCATACTGATGTGCGTTTGTGCATGTAGACATGCCTGAACATGTTGGTGGCCTGATTATGAACTAAGAGTAGTCTGTTGACACACACACACACACACACACACACACACACACACACACACACATATAATGATGTTATGATGCTATGATATTTGAATAAAACTAATGATCAATTGTGTATCCATGAAACATGATTATAGCATGATGATATTATTGCTTATGGTATCCATCCATATGAAGACGAAATGAGGATGGTGGGAATGTTGATCAAGAGATTGGAAAAAGGAGTATGTGAGCTTCTATAAAGTGTCAGTTTATCAGATAACATCAAGTAAATTGATGACAGTCGTACATGTATGCATTTGAGGTTCTTATGATGTATAATTGTTGAATGGAATTGAGGTAAGAATTCCCTTAGTTGAATCTTGAAATTTAAATTGACGTAAAGACGGGAGGCCTTGAGTATGGAAATAATATTTATTGCTTGAATGCATTTATGGAAAACTAGTTGCGTACTGTGTTATGTTGGTTATGAGGTCATAACTGAGTTATGTCAGGAGAAATTAATCATGTTATAGCAATGAATGCCATTAGAGATTGTAATGTGTGAGGCCATGATGAGAATGGATATGGAAAGAATATAGTGCCATCGAAGTACATAATGGTTTTCCCCTACGTAACTAAAGTTTGGACTACAACCTTTTTGGCTACACTAAATAACACTAAGGGATGATGTTCCTAGTGTTGTGTATGGGTTGAAGAGGAAGGTATCCAAAGGATTGGACGGGTTGTGGGGAAGAGTTTGGATGAGGTGTTGAGGCATGGGCCATACCTTCCAACTCACATGGTGAATACATTACATGAACATATGGTATTCCAGAGTCAATGTAAGGATGCATTGTGTAGATGGGGCCATGATTATTGGCACAATGGTTTTACTTATTGGTAAATTTTGATTGCATTATGACAAGCTTGGTGTGCTAATAATTCATATACAATGAATGATAGTTCCATTATAGATAATCTTAGTAATGGATTCATTATGTTTTTAATATGAATAATAGTTGGAAGTGATGGAATTTTAGATTACTATACTTCTGAAAATCACTTCATGGATTGAATGCAAATACTGTGCATGAGATATTAACAATGTGTTTGGTTGCAAGAAAATTGAGAAAATTGTAGGAAGAATAGTCTTGGATATGGCAATATTGTAAGCCCATAAGGAAGACTAGTATATACTGCTACAAGAGCCAAACATAATGAGACGAAATCTCATGCGTGGGAATTTTTATTTTCCTGTATAACCAAATTTGAAAAATTTATAATTGGAAATTGTTATGATATGCTAAAAATTTGTTTGATTGCATGGAAATTGAGAAAATTGCAAGAAGAATGGTCTTAGATATGGCTGTGGTGTAAGCAATAAGGACGATTGATATCTATTGCTACAAGAGCCAAACAATTATGAGCAGAAAACTCATGTTTGGGAATTTGTTTTCCTGGGTAAAACAAATTGGAAATTTTATAATTAAAAATTGTATGATGATGTCTCATATTAACTAGATGTATGTGATGCAGATAGGATGATTGCCATGTGTTGTGGATTTCTAGTGGAAATACGGAAGCAATTTGGCATTTGTATGCAAGAGAACTCCTTGGAAAATGATGGATTGCCTGAGGAACTATATATCAGTGAAAGAGATGCCTGAGCCTAGAGGGTATGTAGAACATGAAGAACCAGACTGTTTGGCCTGAATAGTGAACTCCTCTGTGAGTTGCACTGTCGAAGAACCAGGTTCTCAGGCCTGAAGAGTGAACTCATGTGTGAGTTGCATTGTCGAAGAACCAAGTTGTCAAGCTCGAAGAGTAAACTCTTGTGTGAGTTGCACAATTGAAGAACGAGGTTGTCGGGGCTGAAAAGTGAACTCTTGTGTGAGTCACACTATCGAAGAACCAGGTTGTCCGGCTTGAAGAATGAACTCTAGTGAGAGTTGCACTGTCAAAGAACCAGGTTGTCAGGCCTAAAGAGTACACTCTTGTGTGAGTTGCACTGTAGCAACAAGGTTGTTGTTGGTTATTTTACTGATATAATTTTTCCTAGCAGCGAGTCCCTTGAGTTCCCAGTAGTGAGATTCCTCGTTACCTATGCCAGAGAGACCTTGATAAATGAATGGCTCATTCCTTGGGTGAGCCTTGATAAATAGATGGTACATCCCTTGGGTTAGCCTTGATAAACGGATGGCACATTCCTTAGCTCGACCCTAATAAACAAATGGGACACCATTCCTTGGGTTGGGCAGGTCAATGGGAAGAGAGTCGGTGGAAATCGAGATAGTTGTAAGAGAACGCCAATGGCTTATGTATGTGTTTTAGGCCAGGGTGCCTTTGTATATATGTTTTGGGGCTAGAGCGCCTATGTATTTATGATTTTAGGTGTTGGATTACCTATGTATCTGTGGTATTTGGGCCAGAGTGCCTATGTAATTTGTTTAGGCCAGATTACATATGCGATTTCAGGCCAGTGAGCCTATATGTCGATTATTGGCTGGGGAGCCGGAATTGTAAAATTAAATTACACATGTAGGGTGTTGTGCACTGAGGAAAGTGCAAAAATAAGGGGGAGGGGACTTAACATCCCCAGTTCTAATCCCTGTGACTTATAATGCAATTATATAAATGTGAATTAGGCTGGTGAGCCAATGTGTTTGGGCGAAGAGCCTGTATTGATTTAATGTGGTTGGGGGACAAATTTCATATTATGAATATTGAAATAATTAAAAATAATAATAATCATTGGTTGCAATACGAAAGAGACGAAGAACGATGGGGGGATATGATTCCACAAGAGAGAGGGGGGTCCCAGGGGGAATTACTCATGGGTATTAATCCAACCCACATTCTTGAATTATTATCTCTGTGTATAACTTTGTATTTGATGATTGAGTGTATGAGAAGCCAATCATTTAACTCATGTAAGAGGGTGGGTGTGAGTGGTCACATCCCATAGTTATTGGAGAGCATGGGATGAAGGACAATCATCCTTGAGAAGAGTGTGAGTCAAGCAAGCAAGGAAGGGAAGGAATTTGTATGTAGAAGGGGGACATTTTTTACAAGGGGATTTTGGGGAAACAAAGGGAGAGCAAAGTGCGGGGAAGAATACTAGCCCTACTGTGCTTGAAGGCAACCATTTATTGGGCTATGGATATGCCAAAAAAGAGGCCTTTGTGCCTGTAAATCAGGCTATAAGCCTATGGTGTGATTTTTTGTTGAGGGAATATCTCAGGATCCTTGCGAAGGCTGCTATGAGAAATTATGAAGCAACTGAGAATTCCTAGAGTTCCCAACTGAGTTATTCCTAGCCAACCAAATGCACTAGGGGCCTTGATAAACAAATGGTACAGCCTGAGGGATTGTTAGTAGTGAAGAGGGTAAATTCTTTGGGTAGTGTAGGTTGTGGGGAAAAGAGAAAGATGGAGGTTTGGAACTGCTGTGAGAATAGAACTTGGGTTTGGGCAGCTATGTGTGGAGAGTGGACAACCAGTGGGCCATATCTCCTTGTGGACTCATAGCCCCAACTCGAGGGTGGCGTGTTGATAACTGTTAATAGATAAGTGTTTTTATTGTGTTATTTATGATTATTTTGTTGTGTAAATGATGTATATGAATGTTGTGCATTTGTTGTTGGCTTGAACAATTTCATTCTTGTTTAATATATGCTACTAGATACATTTAGAAATGTGGTATCGGCTAGCATAGTTAAATTTGTGTGTTATCTGTAGTTGGTAAGCTACACGAATTAATCAAGTAGAAATCTTAGTTTTAATGAGTTTCCGCACGTAATGTTTTCCCAGCTGGGTGTTGGGTACGTTGCAAATTGGTATCATAGTTGTAAGTGAGAGAGTTTTGTGTGGTGTGGCCCAACCTGGGTGGTTGGGTACGTTACAGTGGTGTGGGCATCCCTCATGTCTTATTTGGCTATGGCAACAATTTTTTTTGTTCTTGTTTTGAGTCGTCTTTCCAAACTACTCTCCAGTACATCATCGCTTCCTTTCCTAGAACAATTATAGCCAAGCCCAACTTGGCCTTTCCACATTCACAGCCCATAGTAGAAATATAAGCTTCATTGACTACATCCTTCCCTTGGCAAATTTTGCCCCAACATTAAATTCATTGATACTATTTTCAATTTTCACTTCATATGCCTTCTCATGCTTCCCATATGGAAATAACTACAATATCTTATGTTCTACTTTCAATTGCTTCCTTTCGTATACTTGGATTGCTCTCAACATTCCCTACTATTATCTCGTCCATCAATTCACATTTACTGCTGGAATCATTTCCTCGTTGCTAAAATAGTTTTAGTAGCTTAAGCATCCATATTATGACATCTCATGTCCTTGTCTCAGTTGCCATAAGCTTTTTTATAATTATGGAATTTGCTTTTCATTTCGTTGGATTATTCTCAACTAATTTGAACTCTATCTTACAAGACAAATCCATGCTATGGAATGTTTTATTCCTCCATTAGCAGCTACCAAGCGAGTGAAAAATCATTATTTCCTTCACATTCTTTACACATTAGTCGTCGATTCATAATTTGTAACCCTTTCATGCATATATATGAATGGCTCCCAAAAATGGTTCTCCCATCACACGAGCTAGACATCACCTCATTAAAATATTGTTCTCTTTTTCTTGGTAGATTCCTTATACATGTCATTGTTTCCTTGCTGTGTACAATATTAAACTACCATGAATAAGATCTCCCACGTCCCTTCTCAGTTATCCCTATTGGCCTAAAGCACCATCAATCATTATAATTTTCTTTTTTCATCACGGTTGTTCACTCAATACAATATTGATAATGGATCATGATGCTTGGAAGTTATGATTTTTGCCTTGTTTCACCTTGGTGGCCATCCTATGTTTCCTAGTCAAGTGTTGTCACTCTTTGGGAACAAGAGTACTAATGGGAGGTCTTAATGGAGGTAATGTACCATGCCTTTCCATACTTGACATTTTTCATCTCGATTCCTTCCGTTGTCCTATCTTTTTTGGCAAATTGCATAAAGTCTTAAGCTAGTGTGAAGTTTGAAGAAGATATGTAATGTGAGTTTCTTACATGGCTTTTACATTAACTCGTCGCTTAATTTTTATGGTTCTAATGACTCTTGTATCCATGACGGTTGGTCTCACTTGAATTCTCTGAGCCTTGCTTGATGATGATGCACTATTTGACATGGTCCTTGAAGGACATTGATGATGCTTCCCTTGCATTCCATGGATGACGTTGGATTTCTGATGATGAGCATTGGGTTGCATCATGAACTGGCATGCCTTTTAACACCCTATGGCACCTTCTGGACCTGGGACGTTGCATAGTGTTGGTGTCTAAAGATGTACTAAAAACAACCTTAGTTTAACATTAATTTATCAACCCGGAGATTCGTCTTTTATCTCAAGAATATTAGAAACGTCTATGGAGGTAGCCTAAAATCGTGTAGCTAAACCAAATCTGATTTCATCAACAATCAAGTTCCTCAAACGTTCACCAAAGATTCTAAGAACTAAATGGAATTGAAATCTGATTACTAAGATGCTGTGAAATGGAAAGGAACTAATTAATCTATTGAATTCACTTAATTAGAAAGCAGTAATTGAATCTAACTAAAGACTTGCAAAATTAACTAACAATTATGAATTCTAATTACTGGAAAGGAAATGACAAATTACTCTATCTACGGAAAGAAACAACAATTATAATCTAATCAGAAGAGACAGCTAATGTAACTTTTACTGAAAGGGAACAACTATCGTAACTTTGACCGAAAGGAACAACTATTGTAACTTTAACTGAAAGGAACAACAATCATAAATCTAAGGAAAAGGAACAGCGCGGATGAAAATGTGAGGAACTGTCAAGCAATAACTTCAGAAATGGAAATCATAACGGCAATCATTAATACTTGAGGGAAATGTCTATCTTCTATACGCAAACAATCATAAAATCATTAACACGCTTATGCATTTATCCTTAGATATTGTAAAAGAGATCTGAATCACAAAATGGAAATCAAACTTCGAACTGATACAATTACAAAGCGAGACAGTAGCTCCTTCAGACTGTGCCCTTAGTCTTCAGAAGTACTGCTACGAGAAACTCAGAGCACAGAAATGATAAAAACACTCAAAATTTTCATTGATTCCATGGCTGGTAAAACATTTACAAAAACTGCTTGCACAAAACAATTCTGAATCTAATTACTTGAATGCGTTTTTTTTTTCCGTTTTTTCTGGATCTATTACCCTCTTATATATTACAATAGTTTGGGTAAATCAAGCTATCATGAGGATTGAAAGATCCTCAGGATTGCTTTACTATTATAAAATTACAATATAAAATATGCATTATCTTCAAACTGCTTTGCGCCTAAAAAGTCTTCAACCTCCAATAGCTTGCGCATAGCCAAAATCTCTTTGGTTATCTTTGACAGTTTTTTATCCAATTCTGCAACAAAATCAAACCATTCCAATCGTAATTTAGAATCTATTTAATAAAACTTTAATAACAACCCTAAGAGACATATTAATCATATTCTTTCCTATCTATCCCTAACTATCTAAAGAATCAATCAAAATCATATCATGAACTGTGGGGAAAAGGAAGATATTTATACCCTTTTCGTAACCCAACATACCCCCCAGCTTACCTTCTTTCATGTCCTCGTGCAAGCTAGAGTCTTTCATGTAAACCAGTTATACTGTAGGGAGGAAAAGTTGGTTCACCAGGTCTTCTGAAACCATGGTTTCTTTTGATTTCGTCAAAAGTGGCGTCCTGTCTCTTTTTATTAATTTGATAATCCTTCTGGTAAAATTCTGGAGGAAACCAGAGGAGAGGGGCATTATACCTGCATCCCATCCAAGCAGGTCCTTCCTCCTGGAGTAGTCTAGCATATCTTTCTACTCTGAAGGTTGTTGCAAAGAAATTCCTAAATCCAAAGGGCTCTCTACTTTTAACCTCATCGGAGGATGCATTCTATCTTAGCTTGGAAGCAGCAAGAGCTTCTTCCTTGAATTCTCCAAAATATGTGATAACTGAGAGGATGACATGTAAATGGATATGAGCCAATGAGTCCACAACCCCCGCCCTTTTCATGAAGGTCTTGTGTCGCATGATGGCTGGGAAGGATTTTGGAGGCTCTCCTCTAATCCAAAGATCTAAACCAGTTTCCCTATTTATGAACATTTTGTGAGCCTTACCCCATTTGACCTGGTTCCTAGTAAAGGACGGGAATGCCTGGAACTGTATGTCCCCTATGAAGTGGCCAGGGTTGTCTCCTCTGACTTCATCCAAAATGAGATTATGGAAATATAATTCAAACAGAAGGTATTGTACCTTCTCTTCCTAATCTCTGAAACATGAAATAAATTCTGGAACAGTGGCAAATGAAATGGGTTTACCTGCTCTTATGGCCTTCACCCTCAACAATAGATACCGTTCCAGCAAGAATAAAACATAATTAGTGGCAGGGGCTCTGCAATTGATGGCATCAGAGTAGACATCACAGATGTGTTTGATTTGCTCCAAATATTTTTCCAATTGGGTTTGCACCTGTTTGATCTTCTCTTGGGCTCTGGTAAGCGCAGCATAAGTTTCACCCTCTGTTGTTGTCATGTCCTTCAACTCTTTAACAACCCTTTGATATTCAGTCTTAGTTACCATTTTATGTTGGTGTTGGACTGATGCTTGCTATGCTTGTGTAAGTTATGCTTTTAGTCTATCAATGATGACACTCTGTGCTTAAGATTGAGATGCTTGGTATTCTTCCATAGCACTCATCTCTTCCCTGGATTGAATCAATGCTTGTTGGGCGTGTCCCAATTCTTCTTTTAGCTCATGAATGATGGCACCCTGTGCCTGAGATTGGGATGCTTGATATTCATTCATTTCTCCTCTGGAGCAAATTAATGCTTGTTGGGTCTGTGTGAGCTCTGCTTCCAGTCTATTCATGATAGTACTCTGTTCCTGGGACTGCTCTGTTATCATCAGCAATTCGCCTCTGTTTTGAGTTAGGGTTTGCTGAGACTGCAGTAGTTCTTCCTCCAGTCTCCTAATAGTAGCATTTTGCTCGAAAAGTTGAGTTGTTTCCTCTAAAATCAGAGTGTATGTCTGTATCTCAGTATCAACCATCTCTTGTGTTTCTATAGGAATTACATCTTCATCCTAAACTACTGCTTCTTCTACCATTAATTCCTCAGTATCTGTCTGTATTCCTACAGAAGTTGTACTAGTTGCTTTCTTAGGAAGAGGATTTCTTCCTTGCATTCTGCCCTTTTTATTTTTCTTTCTTTTGTGGATCTTGTATGCTAGTTCTAACTGTTTCCTCAATTCCTTGATAATCTCCTTGAGTTTTCCCACCTTCTGCTTTAATACCACAAGCCTCTTAGCCTTTTTCTTCAACAATTTGTTTTCTTTATTTAATTTCCTAATTTGTTTCTAGCTTTTGGCTAATTTCTGTTTATGAGGGATCTCGAGGTCTTCTTCATTTCGTCTAGCAGATGGTTGTCCCTCTGTTCCTTCCAAGTGCTCTGGTTGTCCAAGAGGGTCTCTTGTTTCAAAAAGAAATTCCTCCTGTGATGTGTCGTTTGGAAAAGACATTTCAATGTCAGGAAAGTCTTCAGCTGGTTTTGAAGAGGAGGCTAGTTTTGGGTCTTTTTCCAGATTATTTTCATCTCTGTCAGTTAAGGTTCCTAAATTTCCCAAAACTTGAGTTATTTCTATCTCATAGCTCTTCAAAAAGTGTCTTGTTAGGTGCTCTGTTGTAGGTTGGGTGTCTCCCTGATTATCTTTTTATGCTGTCTACTCTGCTTGCTCAATTTCTTGAACATTTTCCTGTAAAGGTTGTTCTATGAAATTCTGAAGTTCTTCAGGGTGCTCTGTTGCATCCTGAATTGCTTTAGTTGTTTCCTGGATTTTTTGCTTCTCTTCCTTGTCCTAGGGGGGGATCTAAGAGCATTCATTGTTCTCTTCTTTCTTTTTGTTAATGCTTGAGTCTGTGAGGTCTGGGCCTTAGTGATTTGAGCAGGTTCTGCTTCAACTTCGATCTAAGGTGGTGGAATTTCTCTTTGGGTGGTGGTCGCATGCTTCAGTTGTGGAGGTCTATTGGCCTCAATGATTTGAGCAGGTTCTGCTTCAACTTCAATCTGAGGTGGTGGAATTTCTCTTTGGGTGGTGGTCGCCTACTCCAGTTGTGGAGGTCTATTGGCCTCAATCAAATTCTCCCAAGTCAATTGAGTTTGACTCAATGCTTTATCCACTATTAGTTTTACTAATCTGTGGTGGCTAATGACAATAACTGGATCCTTGGCCTTTTGTGTTCTCAAGGAAACTTCATGTAGTATGGTATGCAGGAAGAAAGGTAAATTAAGTATTAACTGTTGCTTCAAGGCTGCCAACAATTTGAGATGGCGAGGTCGAATTACATCGTATCGTCCATCACAGGTGATATACCGCTGAACTATCCCCGCCAATTCCTTCCATGGTTCACTGAGGGTGCTGGGATTAAGTCCCTTTCCTTTTTTATCCAATTCTTCCCCCGGTTCTGTGAAAGATTCCACGACTTCCCTCAGCTTTGTGTATTTCCCTGTCCATTGAATGCCTGTGTTAGGGAGGCCTGTGACTTTTGCTACGATTTATGGGGTAACTAAGATTTGTATGCCTTGGACCGTAGAGATTTCTCCTTGCATGTTTTGAAAGAATTTGAGTGTGACGTTTGTGTCATAACCTTGCAAGCGACTGAAGTACTCAGTCCACCCTAGGCGATGTAGGATTTCTCTTGCCTGTTCTGTAATCTGGAGTAATGTCGGCTCTCTGCGCACACTTCTGCCACCCATATTTCTGTGAGAAAGAAAGAACGACTATCGTTCCTATTTACAAATTTGGTTAGACCAGCTTCAGAGAAGCAGATGCCAGAAATGGAAAATATCAGTAACAACGAATGTATAAAGACATGGGTTTTGTGTTTATTGCAATCATCAATCATTACAGCTAGTTGGGAAGTGTGTCGAGCATCCACCTCATTAATGTAGAGGTCGTCCTCGACCGTCAATGTAGGCGAAAGAAATGAGTGCAGTTATTTCGGGTGAGAGGTAATGATTGCATTGCCGCCGCCAGTAGGGGCTAACCATATATAATTTTCAAAAAGACACATGCCACCAAAAATCATTTAAACGATAGTCATTTGATGTGTGGAATTTGTAAAGTTATTACACCTATGTGCAAAAAAATGATTTATGGAGAAATCAATCAAAAATAAATTAAATCTGTTCATTTTTTTAATAGTCCACATAACATAATATTGTTAATTTTCCTGGTGATTGAGTATAACTGATATGATAGCCTCATTATTTGAGTAAAGGAGATCAAGAGACACGCAAAAACTTGGTATTTTGAGATAATCTTCCATACCATAGGTAGAGTCGCTACTGCCGGCAGGTGTCCATAGCCTTGGCAGGGTTGCCTTTTAACCCTTAGATGAGCCTTTATCCTTAATACACATGTGAATCATCTTTTTCCAAAAATACCATTATCCTGGTTTGGTAGCCAGATGATGATAATGCCACTCACTAGATTGTAACTTAAGTGAACAAGCCAGCTCGTGATGAGACCTCTTGTCCTTTGACAAAAGAAAATGTCAAAAGGCCATTGCCCTGGTGTGGTAGCCATAGTGGGAATGTCACTTAGGTTAGTATCCTATGATCGTGGTAGGTTAGCTCGTGATGAGACCCCCCATTCTTTATGAAAAAGGTTTTTGTTGTGTAACTTTATTTATTTGTATCTTTTCTTA
>JASDQU010739803.1:10727-21448 GCA_032191745.1 Picea mariana | reverse complement strand
GCTCGGAACAATGGCAGCCTTTCACATATGTTTGTATATCGATTCAGCCTAGCGGTTACAATTCCTACTGAGTTCAACATTGCACCAATTTAAAAAAAAAGTCAATGTCTCATAAAACAATTTATCTTGTTGTGGGAAACCAGTTCATGTGTTGAGGCATGTTCAGAGTGTGCATGAATCTAATCCATGGTGGTGCCTAGGACTCGGATTAGAGACCTCGAACCATGTCGGGAGCATATAGTTTCTAAATTTACCCCTACCAAACAAAATGAATGATATTTGTGGGTTTCCTGCTATGATCTTTGTGGCTTTTTGTAGTAAATTTAGTCTCCATCTTCTCCCAAAGTGTAGTCCAAAAGACACTGATAATTTTGGTATCTGTTAGAAAAGTGGGTGTGCTCATTTAACCATAGACAATATAGCAATATTGTCACCCAACCATAGGCACAAAGGCCACCCCCCAGCACCTTAACCTTGACAAAGAGAAGAATTATGGTGGAAAATCAATAGCCAACCAAGGCTAGTGCACCAAACAAAGATAACCAAAGACCAAGCATAAATTCCAAGCCAGAAAAACCAAAAATACAAGTTGCATTACCTGCAGTTGCAGCTCCTCTCCAAACTTGCGCACAACTGGTCTTATGAAGTTGCGAATGAGTGAGTCACAAATAAGCTCTAGTGCCCTCCATTTATACTGCTCCTTCTTAGCTGTCTAGGATGACTTCTATTCATGGGGGCTAAAAAATCAATAGTAATTATTCTCTTTAACCGACTTGTCTTCTAGGGTTATTGTCCAAGGCTTTAGGGTTTCTCTTGCTTCCTAGAATATTCTAGTCTCGTCGAAGGTTACAAGTGGATGTTAATACCTCCTGCTGCTACCATAATATCAACACTCCCTCCTAGATAGGGAGTTATAAAAGGCAATGGTATTGAGCACAAACAGACCATTCAACCAGTAGCATCAACATAACCACATGGGCTATCTCATGATCAAATCACGAGCACCATCATCACTATCCAACTGGCTAGTCTCCATGGAAATCAGAACAATGCCATCCAATAAAACATTGTTGTGTATATTCATAGTAGTATACAACTATTATCTGGTTGTACACAACCACTCTCGGTAGCATATTGCTACTAACTAGTGACCCACAATCACTATCAGTGGATCGCATCCATCATAATAGCATACAACTACTATTCAAAGACATACAGTCTCTACAACAATCATATCATCTAGTATCAATCTGCATAAACAATATCATGATACAAATTGAGTCATATGGGTCATTCTTCCACTCACATCTATGAGATATGGAAGAGCATATGCCCTTAGAAAATAAAACATTAGCCATGGGCTATTTGGACTATTCTTCCCAAGCATAGAAGAATAATTGTCCCTGATTTCTGAGCTTGGACCATTCACCTAATTAGGCCATTCCTATGACACTAATCATAGTGCAACCTGGAGAGAATGAGTCTTCCCTAGATAATGTTTGTCCCTGATTGTTGAACCTGGACCATTCACCTAACTAGTCCATTCCTCCTACGCTAATCATAGTGAAACCTGGAGAGAATGAGTCTTCCCYAGGGAATGACTTTCCAGACCATTTCCTAAGRAAATGATTGTCTTGCACCAACCTCCAAAACGAGCCATTCTTCAAAATTGCTCACAACTATGAAATTCGAAAGAATGAATGTCTGTTGAGGCAGACCATTCTACTTGATCACTACTCAAAGTGACTACCAAGAAGAATGAATTTCCTATATCATTCCCCCACACTAACCACAAGGGGAATCGTTTTCTATGGTAAATCAACAATCTATTGAACCATTTTCATTACGAAAATGATTGTCTGATCAGGACCATTTTCCGAACTGGAAAATGCCTATTCGTTAGAAATCTCGAACCACTTTCCGGACTGGAAAGGAACTTCCCAACCTGGATCATTTTCCAAACTGCAAAATGACTGCCCATGAATCAATAATATGTATCAGTGCTCCCTCCCAACTTGGGGAGCCATCTCTTCCCTTTCATCTAAGGGAGTTATCTCCATGAGCCCCATCTTGTCCTGTAAGTACACAAACTTTATCCTAGACAAAGGCTTTGTCATAATATCTACTACCTGCTCATTTGTGGATATATACTAGAGTTTCACTTCTCCTTCCTAGACTTTATCACGAATAAAGTAGGATTTGATCTCAATATGTTTCGACGGGTCATGAAACACTGGGTGTTCTGACAACCTCATACAACTTTGATTCTCACAATATATTACGGTCGAATCTGGTACCTGATCAATTAATCCAGAAATCAGCTTCCTCTGCCATACTACTTCAGTACATGCCTCACATGTTGCGATATATTATGCTTTTGTTGTGTTGATTATGAAATACTTTTGTTTCCTGTTGGCCCATGATATCATGGAAGAGTCGAAACTGAAACACATCCCTGAAGTACTCCTTCTGTCTTCTACACTCCCTTCCCAATCTAAATCTGTGAATCCATGAAGTTGTATATCATTAAATGAGGTGTATCTTAAACCATAGTTTATTGTCCCACAGATATATCTCAAAACATGCTTTGCAGCTATCCAATGTTCATGTCTGGGTTCCACCTGGAACTAGCTTAAGGTGTTTACAGCAAAGAAAATATCTAGTTGAGTATTCACTAGATACATCCATGACCCAATCAATTTATGGTATAGGCATGGGTCTACTGGATTAGAATCTGAGTCTCTTACTTTTCTTATGTCTGTGGTCATAGGAGTGGCCATGGATTTGCAATCCATCATTCCAATTTTTTAAAGAATCTTCACTGCATACTTTCCTTATCCAAGGAAGACTTCACCACACTTATGCCATACTTCTAGTCCGAAGTAATAGTGCATGAGACCAATATCTTTCATATCGAACTTAGAAGCTAGTTCCTTCTTACACTGGGTGATGAGAGAATCTGCACCTGTCAAGAATAAGTCGTCGACATATAGTAGTAGAATCACAGGTGCATTGTTCACAACCCTGTAGTAGAGATTTGGATCTGCATGACTCTTAGAGAAACCAAGTCTTATTAAGTAACTGTTTATTCTAGCATACCAAGCTCTTGGAGTTTGCTTGAGTCCATACAGGGCTTTGTTTAATCTGCAAACATGATTGTCTCTGGAATGTACTTCAAAAACTTGAGGNTAGAAGCTAGTTCCTTCTTACACTGGGTGATGAGAGAATCTACACCTGTCAAGAATAAGTCGTCGACATATAGTAGTAGAATCACAGGTGCATTGTTCACAACCCTGTAGTAGAGATTTGGATCTGCATGACTCTTAGAGAAACCAAGTCTTATTAAGTAACTGTTTATTCTATCATACCAAGCTCTTGGAGTTTGCTTGAGTCCATACAGGGCTTTGTTTAATCTGCAAACATGATTGTCTCTGGAATGTACTTCAAAACCTTGAGGTTTTTCAATGTATACTTCTTCTTCAATTGCTCCATTGAGAAAAGTTGTCTTTACATCCATCTGATGTAGACTCCATCCATGGAAGCAACACGAGACATAATAGCTCTAATAGAAGTATATTTGGCAACAGGAGAAAAGGTTTCATCATAATATTCCCCCTCCTTTTGGGAGAACCCTCTAGCTACGAACCTTGCCTTGTATTTGTCCATGCTTCTGTCTACTACATGTTTGATATTATAGACCCATTTTGAAGTTACCACTGATTTTTCCTTGGGTCTAGGCATAATTTCCCACACGTCATTTTTYATGATAGACTGGTGTTCTTCTGTCATGGATTATTTCCATTGTTTCTTCTGAGTTGATTCTTCAAATGTGGTGGGYTCTTCATTCTGACTTTCTRGAAGATATGTTCTTTCTTCTTTAGGSTCTTCRTATTCTTCTTCTTCCATGGATTCTTCTATAGATTTMTTGAAATCCATCTTCTCATTGAAGGTTATGTYTMTRYTGACTTCAATCTTATGTTGTTTTGGAATATAGATTYRGYAGGCTTTGAATGATTCATTGTATCCTACAAATAYKCYCTTCTTTYCTGAGGGTTCTAGTTTCTTCCTTTTATCCTTGGGGATATGAATGTAAACAGGGCACCCAAAGATTCTTAAGTGTTCYACATTKGGTTTCTTTCYTGAGAAGGCTTCTTCTGGAGTCATATCCTTCAATATGTGGTGGDGACTTHTRTTCTRAACATATATTGATGTCATGGYTRCTTMTCCCCATAAATACATGGATAMAMCTTGATYGTTCRTTARTKCCTTCACAGTTTCCTCGATGGAKYTATTCTTCCTTTCTRCTACACCATTTTGTTGAGGATTATGAGGAACAATTAGCTCCCTCCTAATCCATGTTGTTTTGMAAAAGGTAACAAATTCTTTGKATGTGTATTCTCCTCCATTATMTRTTCTCAAAGTATTGATTTTCTTTCTTGTGAGGTTTTCTATTTCTGCTTTGAATTATTGAAACTTGCTAAAAAATTCATCCTTTGTCTTCAAGAGATATAACCAATTCTTTCTTGAGTAATCGTCTATGAAGATCACATAATAAAGATAACCTCTTAGAGATTTTATTGGCATCGGACTGCAAACATATGATGTATTAGATCTAGGATTTCCTTATATCTATTATTTCTATTTGAGTATGGATTCTTAACATTTTTACCAAGAGCACATCCTCTGCAAATTCCTTCATGTGTAGATTGTAGTTCTAGTATTCCTTCAACCATTTTCTCAAGGAAAGGTAATGATTGATAGTTAAGATGAACATACCTTTTATGCCAAAGTTCACTGGGATTAACTTCATCATGTATAAGAGCTTCATCATTGCATTCTAGTAGTGTGTATAATCTTCCTTCACGAATTCCAATAACTCTAGCATTCTCTATGCTGGAGTCTCTAGACCAAGATAGTACTTCACCATCTACAAAGGCTATTCTATTTCCTTTGTCTTCTAGGAAAGATATGGATACAAGGTTCTTTTCTAAACCAGGTACATATAATACATTACTCAAATGAATATTGTTACCTTATTTCAATTTGATGGAGGCTTAACCAATTCCTTCGACTGGATAGGTGTTCTTGTCTCCAAGTTCTACCTTGTAGGATGTCTTCTTTTCATTCAGACTGGAGAGTCTGATCTGGTATCCTGTCATATGCATGGAAACCCCACTGCCAATTATCCACATGTCATCTTCAAGAGTTCCTGTAAGAGTTGAATAGTGTAGACGATCATTCATGATTTCTGTTGACTGATAACTGGTCAAACTTTGACTTTGACTAGTCAAATGTTGATTTTGACCCAAAATATCAACCTTGACTTTTTTTCCTTCTGAGAGTGCCAATAGGTGTGTTGGACTAAGGCACCCTACAATATCCTCTCCTTGAGTAAGTTATTCCATCATAAAGTATTGGGCAAGATGTTTTAGGGTTTGCAGCTATACCTCCTAGTAACCCTAGCGACAGTTCTTCAGTAACTGCACCTGCTAGAAAACCTAGTGGCAGTTCTTCAACGAGCTTGATAATATTATGGCTTAGTTTCCTTCTAGTGGCTAGATTGTATGAATGAGGCGTGGGCCCATATCTTGTTATAAAAGAGGGTGTGCTCGTTTAAACATAGACAATATAACAATATTATCACCCAACCATAGGCACAAAGGCCACCCCCAAGCACCTTAACCTTGATAGAGAGAATAATTCTGATAGAAAATCAATAGCAGACCAAGGATAGTGCACCAAGCAAAGATAACCAAAGACAAAATAGAAAGTCCAAGCCAGAAAAATTGAAAACACAAGTTGCAGTAGCTGCAGTTGCAGCAGCTGCAGTTGCAGCTCCTCTCCAAACTTGTGCACAACTGGTCTTATGCAGTTGCGAGTGAGTGAGTCACAAATGAGCTCTATCTCCCTCTATTTATACTTCTCCTTCTTAGTTGTCTGGGTCGACTTCTCTTTCCGGGGGTTAAAACTCAATATTAATTGTTCTCTTTAGCCGACTTGTCTTCTAGGATTATTGTCCAAGGCTTTAGGGTTTCTATTGCTTCCCGAAATATTCTAGTCTCGTCAAAGGTTACAAGTGGAGGTTAATACCTCTTGCAGATACCATAATATCAACGATATCCATGTCTGAGATGATGTTCCTTGGTATCCCAAAGTGCGCCCAAACCTGTTCAAAGAACAAGTTTGTTTCTTCTTGTCCTATGATGTTCTTTTTACAATGAATAAGATTACACATCTTGTTGAACTTGTCAAATACCCGAAAAATATAGTCATGGCCTTTCATGGTTGTTGGAAAACTACCCACAAAATCCATGGAAATGCTTTCCCATGATCGAGTGGGTACAGGTAAGGGATGGTATGGACCTTGCTTTTTGTTATTGGGCTTGTTGGTACAACAAAGTATTCATCATGTAATATATCGAGCTACATATTCTTGCATTCTAGGCGAGTACACATACCTTTGTAAGTTAGTAACTGTCTTCCCAACACCAAAATGACCTACAACGTTGGAGGTGTGATCTTCTRTGATAATATGTAATATTTCACTTTTAGGAACAAAGATCTTGTCTATCTTGTAGAGAAACCCATTMTGGATATGATARTCATCCTTATCGTYGCCTTCTTCTACATGAATTTGGCCYTGTATCTATTGAAACACTTCTTTAAAKTCMTCATYTTYTGTGTATGCCTCTTTGTATGCATCATKGGTAAAAGGCTCCATGTRCAMAAGAGTTCCCAAAGMTATAATMTTGGATKTGGGTGGCCTTGAAAGCATGGTTKTCAACTTATTAGTGTTTCCCTTATTATACTTGATGACTAGATGAAATTGCTACAAAAACCCCATCCACTTGTAATGTTTGTTTTGTTGTATCTTAGTTTAGGCCAAAAAATACTACAATGACTAGTGATCAGTGTGTATAATGGTTTCCTTACCCATTAGATAATGCTTCCACTTCTTAATAGATTGAACCAGGTCATAGATTTCCTTATCATATGTAGGGTAGTTAGAAACTCCCCCATGAAACATCTTGAAATGACAACAAATTGGCTTACCTCCTTGCACCAAAATTTCTCCCAAAGCGTACCCACATGCATGTGTCTCCACTTTGAAGGGATTCTACAAGTTAGGAAATGTGAGAACTGGTCCTTGATTGATCTTTCATTTTATCTCGTCGAAATATTTCTACTAATTATTTTCCCAATGTAAACTCTTACCACTAGATATTATAGCATGGAGTGGTGCAGCCACCACTAAAAAATATGCTATGAAATTCTATAGATACTATTTTTCCCCAACAAAGATCCTAACTTCAATGGCATTAGTAGGAACTATCCATTTTATGATGGCCTCTATCTTTGCAAGATTTATCTTGAGCTCCCCTCCATTGATCACATATCCCAAATACACCAATGACTACTGATCAAACTCACGTTTATTGAGGTTAGCCAATCGTTGGTGATTTTTATGAGTCTCTAACATTTTCATGAGATATGAGATGTTCTCCTACCAAGTAAAGCTATAAACCAATATGTTTTCCAAATAAATATAAAAAATGAAATTGAATATGGGTGCAATACATCATTCATCAGTGTCATAAATGTAGTTGGTGCATTACATAAACCAAATGGAAAGACCAACCATTCATACAAACCTTGCCTTGTCTTGAAGGTGGTATTCAAGGTGTCTTCTTCTTTGACATGCACCTAGTGGTATATCAATTTGAGATCTAACTTGGTGAAGTACTTAGCATGCTACAATTAGACTAGCAAATCATCAATCTTGAGCAGATGGTATCGATTCTTGAGTGTAATCGTGTTCAATGATCTATAGTCAATACACATCCGCCAAGTCCCATCCTTCTTGGGTACAATGATGATAGATGACCCACAAGGTGAGGTTCTTGGTCAAATTACTCTCTACTCTAGCAGTTGTTGCAACTGTTTCTTCATTTCATCTGCTTCCAGAATGGACTATCTGTACAACCCAATATTAGGTAATGGGGAGTCAAGCAACAATTATATCTCATGCATTGCTTACCTCTTAGGTGGAATTCCTTTAATCTCCTAGAACACTCCTTTGGATGCCTGCAACAAATCCTTCAACTGTCATTTATTATTTTTAGTACATCCCTCTAGGGATGCCTTTAATCTTACCAATTCATCACCCAATTGATTCTCTTGGAAGAAGAAAAAAACATATTTCTTACTAGATCTAATCAACTTTTTCCCTTGGTTGGAACTTACCAATGAGATATGCAATTTACCTTTATGTGCATTGATGATGTAGGACTGCACATCCTTGATCATGCAGTATTGGTTTTCTCTCCACATGAAGCTTGCATCCCTCATATATATGTAGGGGCTTCCAAGCACTACACTAGACACGTCAAGGGGTACTACATCTAACTCTGCTTCATTAATAAAATTTGCACTTACAAAAAAAATAATCTTGCACTGTCTCTTTACCTTGATTTATGCATCCTTCGCCACCCATCCCAATGGGTAGGAGCTTGGATGATCATGAACCTCCAACCAAAGATTGTTGACTAGATCGACTACTATGAGATTGGTCTACGAAACAGAATTGAATAGAGTGTCTACCTTGGTATTCTTGACCTGGATCTTGAAATGGAAGAGTGTTGTCATGTCCTTCTCTTCTTTATGATGAAGGCTACCCAGATTCACCTCCTTCTGTATTGAAGTGAAAGAAATATCATCATCCACATATGAGCTGCTCTCTACTTAATTTCTTGAATATGTGGCTAGAATTAAGGTTCTTCTTCTTGGCATCATTCATATGTTTCTTAGGGTTCTTCTCTGGATGTAGTTTCCAACACTTTTCTTCAGTGTCACCATCAATATTGCAATGGTTATAATGATTAATTGGATCCTTGCACTAATGTGCAATGGATATCGCCTTCTTGTCTTTCACTTTCCACTTCTTCTTTCCCTCCTTGGAAGCATCTTGGTTCTCTTTCTATTTGGAACCACTTGGCTATCCTTTTTGTGGCTGATATTTTCCATATATTGTGCTTGCACACAAGCCTCATCAACTGTCATGGGCTTGAAGAGCATTACTTTCTTTCGCAAATGATTTTTTAGACCCCCCAAATACTTGAAGAGTACATTTGGGTTCTTGGGAGGGATACCCAACATGATATCCATCTTCATGAATTCCATGGTGTACCCTTACACACTCTACCCTTGCCTTTTCCTAAAGTAATTCCAAGAGATCCATTGGTCCTCTACATACCCAATAGGGTAGAACTGGGACTTAATGAAGGTTTTTAAATCCTCCCACTAGTTATTGGTGGATCACCCTCCAGCCTAAGT
Organism: Picea mariana; assembly: GCA_032191745.1. Classification (NCBI taxonomy): domain Eukaryota; kingdom Viridiplantae; phylum Streptophyta; class Pinopsida; order Pinales; family Pinaceae; genus Picea; species Picea mariana. The sequence goes on along the minus strand of JASDQU010739803.1, from coordinate 12,115 downwards.
GTTTCCATGTGACTTTCCAACTAGGTTAATGCATGGCCCTCTAATTTTAGTTTGGAAAATAAAATCGTCTTCTCTTTTTCTATATCGTGGACACTAAAATAGACCTCTAATTGTTGCAACCAATGATTCAACTTTACTGCATCGATCTCACGTTGGTATGGTTTGATATCCATTTTTGCTTCCATTTTAAATAAATATTGTGAAGGGGTAATAGCACTGGAACTTGGTTGCTCTTTCTCAAGCTCTTTCCTTAACTCCTTTTATGGATCTTCATTATCTCCTGGTTTCCCCTATGATATAATATTTGAATTAAAGCCTCCAACCTCCTAGGCGGTCCAAGCTTGTTTTCTAGAGCCACCATGAGGAGGGTCATATTGTGAGATATATCAACTACTTGCTCTTCCAGCCTCGCAAATCTATCCTCTTGTGTATTTAGAGGGATTTTTGAATAGACTCCTCTGCCATGGCTAAGATTTTGCGTCTTTCTTCTTAAGCCAATTCCTTGATCTTGTAACTTTCCACAAATACCCCAAAGAAAGTTGCTATGATACTAATATGATCTATAAACTACAGTGGATATTCCACTGGAACAGTTCATCACAACAAATCTTATAATATTATGAAATTTGGACTATGCAAACTAATTTTCCTTAGATCCCAAATTGATTAATTACTAGATTTTCTTAGATTTACTAAATAATTGAAATACAAAAATGAAATAAATGGGAAAAAGAACACACCATTCTTACACAAGTGAACACAAGATATATCCTAGGAAACCCAATACAAGAGAAAACCCAACTAGAAGGTAAGGCCTATGCTCTTCTCTCTTTTATTTAATTATGGCACTGTAAATACAAAGAAAGAGGCACTTATTGTGGATCTACCTTTGACATTGTGGCTTGAAAGGATGCTACAGAATATTGCTCCTCCTTTATTATTATCTCAAAGTACCACTTTTAGATGTTTTGATCGGCACTGGAACACGTATAATACTAAAGAATGGAACCCTTTCTCTTCCCAACAACCTATTATTTAACATAGTCTGATAATTGTCTAGAGTTAGGGTTTTGACTTCATGAACCCTCAATTAGTGATAAGGCTTGGACCTTCAGGATTCTTCTTTAAATTCCACACATGGCTAGCCCCATATGTGTGATTAATGGGGGATGACATTGCATCCACTCGTATCATGGTGGTCAACAAGGTAGGTCAACTTGTGGGAGGCATAGCGTTCACATATGAGATCTGAATGAGGTGTTGTTCGCACCATTGGAAATATATTAGTGTGTAGGTCAGCGTCAAGGATGTGGGCACAAGTTTTGGATGTTGTAACCCCCAAAAAATTTCTTCAATGCCTCAAATTGGCTCTAGAAGGCTCCAGACGC
>JASDQU010739802.1:199803-224228 GCA_032191745.1 Picea mariana | reverse complement strand
TTAACCTATTTTCCTTATTTTTAGGGTTAACCACTTTCCATAAATATTCCTTCTTGATTTTGTCACCTTATTTTATCATTTCTTCTTTTAGGTCACTTTGACTTCTTTGACTTTTGGGGCTTCAAGCCTTCATGTGAGGGTCCTTCATCTTCGTAAGGCCATAACTCTCAAACCATGAGGAGTTATGTGACATTCCACATACTACCGGAAATGGCATGAAAAGCACTATCCATCTAGGATAGTTTCACCAACAATTTCCTTGATCTTCATCTCGTTATTCCTCATACAAGCATGGGTCCTCTAACCATTCTTCTAGGATAACTCAATCTGTAAAGCGTCTTCCTGTGAGGGCTTTCACCTTAAGGGGACCACTTTGGAGTTCATCCATTTTTACACCTTATCAATCATGATAAGACAATAATGAGAGCATGGGTCCTCCCACCATTCTTCTAGGATAACTCAATCCGCAAAGCGTCTTCTCGTGAGGGCTTTCACCATAAGGGGACCACTTTGGAGTTCATCCATTTGTGCACCTTATCAATCATGATAAGACAATAATGAGTCATCTATACATTTTTCCAACAATGCATCATATACCAATGGAACCACATCGATCCATCTTCATCATGTATCAATGACAACTCATTGATCCATCTTCATCTATGCATTCTCATCAAGGACAATGCATATTATATTACATAAATCATCAATCAATCAATCCTTTGACATCAATCAATCACTTGACATCAATCAATGACATCAATCAATCAAACCATTAGCATCAATGACAACATGATCCAGGCAAATCTGTAGAACTTGAACCTCACTGGAATAACAGAACCACGCAGAATGGGACTTCACCATGGCAAAGTTATATGACTGTCAAAGGCACCTCGACGTTATAATAACGCTCCAGAATGGCTAGAAACATAGTTATTGTCGAAAAGACTGTCGTTGGACCGTTGAGACTGCGCCATAACGGACTAATTCATATTGATTAGCCATTCCTGCCCATTAGAGGAATCTATTATGATGCTTTCTTATTTAACCCGCTGGACATTGCGCCTAGATCATTTTTTGCAAACTATGATACCTGAGCTAACAACGAACCCATTGTATCGTGATGTTCTTTCTAGACCTCACCATTCTTTTGATTACCTCGCTTGTCCGTTCGCCTACCTGATTTATTTTAATTACAAGTGTGAATGTCGGGCAAACATAGCACGTTAGAGAAGTCTATGGAGGAGATTCTTGTAGACCTCATGGCTAAGAGATTCATGTCTATAAGAATACAGGTGTCGTCAATTAGCGGATTGCAAGCATCCCCATCGACTGGACGACGTTCTAGCCGCACTGCTAAGAAGAGAAGCAAACACCACGACGATCTGGATAACGCGAAGTAGATCGCGTCGGTCTTGTCGAAGTACATACTACCTTTGGCTGGTGTGGTGAACCGTGACAATATCCTACATGAATTTGAATACACACTGATCACTGTGTACATCCCGAAGGGGATATGCGTAGTTGGACCCCAGTTAGGACACATCCTAGCTCTGAAGAACAACGACTTTAACCTTCGAGACAAGAAGAACTACGCGATGCCCATACCGCATCGGTATTTGATGAGACCAAATGGGAAGAAGTTGCGCATAGTCTCCCAGTCGTGGATTAAGGAGCTTACACAGTCGATGATCCTAAATGTAATGAAGATCCCTCACTTCAGTCAAAATCAGGAGGTTAACGCTTGCATTAAACTCCTCCTGTCATGTTACCATGGAGGATATCTATGGCTTGAAAGACGCGTGACTGTGGATCCGGCATTGTTCCACCTCATCACAGGACTAAGTATCCAGGGACTGGACCCTCAACAGTTCTACCCAGGGAAGACTTCAAACTGCTCCCTGGATCAGCAGATAAAGGAGGATTATGGTGATGCAGAGAAGGGAAAGCGAGGCTACAAGGTAGCCTCCATCCAGGATGGCACAATACGCCTATCTTGTCAGCTCGTTAGAAAGAACCATCCAACACAGGTCACAGGATTCGTAGTAGACCTCGCAGGGAAGTGCATAGAAGAAATGCAAATGAACTAGGTGAGCTACCTCATCAATGAGCTGGAGAAAGATTGTCGTGAAGCGCAGGATCAAGGCTACAAATTCCATTTCAGTTGGTTACTGGTACTGATCGCATTTGTCGCTTGGAAAATGCCAGAAGGAGAGACATTTCCACAAGTCAATCCATCGGAGTCATTAGCCACGAGATTCGCCACCTTGTGGTATATGAATGACATGTCAAAGCAGTGGCAGTCGAACGTTGTCTTCCATACTTATTACCATCAGCTGAAGCGTGCCATTGAGAAATTTCCATGAATGACCCCGAACACACTACACCAATATAGACCGCTAGCGAAGTTCTACGCAGATCGGCACTTTATCTACATCATTGTGTGCAGGGATGAGAGTAAGGAGGAACCGCAATCCTATTATAAACTGACTAACGAAGACATGGAGGAGATCACCAAAGAATGGCCAGCAAAGATCCTCGTACCGGTTGAGGATGAAGAACTCTCTGACCCCGACATCATTGAAAGTCCCTTGGTCACCCGGGTCGAACATGATGGACGGACTAGTGCGAACAAAAAGAAGAAAAATGAGGAACTGCAGAACATAGAAACTAATGAGGAGAACAACACCTCAGAGGAAAGTAGGCTTGATTCACCCGTAGGAGGAGGATGAGATGAAGTGAATCTAGAAGAAGAAGGGGAAGAAGGAGATAAGCAAGGTAAAGATGAAGTTACACAGCTAAAGGATCCCCCTACTGAGGTCGAAACATCAAAGAAAAGGAAGGTTTCCCCACATAAACCTTCAGCAAGAAAGAAGACCCGAGCTAATAAGCCTCAGTCGAAGAATGTCCTTAGAGTGGACGATGTCGATCTCATCATCGTAACTGTGGAGGATGCTTCAGAAGATATCTTGTAGAGACATGAAGCAAAGCAAGAAACACTGTATGCAAGAATAGAGAAGGAGCTCAAGGACATACATCAAGCCATCCATTCAAGTCGCGCAGTACCTACTGCGCCTTCTTCATTGGAAAGTGCAGAATTGGGTGATGAGTCCACACAATTACGAAGGTTAGCAGATGCAACAGAGGCTCGACTTCGTCGAGTCCAAGAATAAAATGATCAGGCTACAGAAGGAGGAGGTCTTAGAGTAGTGTCGAGTTGCGTAGAAGGAGAAAGATGAAATTAGAGCGATGTTCAAGGAGGACAAATAAAAGATCCAAAAAGAAAAATCCCAGCTCCTCACAGAGAAGACTATGGTTAAAGAAGCAATGACTAAAGCACTTCGCTCTATGTCGGGCTTGGCACAGGAGGAAGAAGAGCTAGTTGAGATACAAGTAGGGAAGCTTGATGAGGTCATTCAACAGCCTCAAGCAAGAGTAACGAAGTTAGAACTTCAAGCAGTGTCGAGCACTCCGCAAGAAGTGCGCGACCAAACGGCGGAAGCTATCAGGAGAATAGTTGGAAGGATCAGGGCACTCGCCTCAGAATATAAGCAATTGAGTGACCATAGTGCACAAGCCTACGAAGGCCTCGCAGTAGATCCAGAGCTGAGGAAACTGGAAGCACAGCTCCAGGAGGCACAGCAATAGGCATCCACTATGCAAGCACAAATGAAACTTCTCAATGTAGTCGAGAGGACGAAAAGATCATAGGAATAGCGCATAGTCCAGCAGCAGGTTACTGCCATCTAGAGGAAAGTCAAGGAGGTTATAGAGAGACTCCAGCCGGTGTAGGATGAAGCCTGCACTCTTTTTGAAGAGATTGAAGGACAAGGATCGCAGTTGGAACAAGTGGTTACGACAGTGGAACAACGCCTAGAAGGGCCTGTTACAGAGAAACTAATTCAGGAATTCACCGAGCAGGAGGCTCTGGTAAAAAAAAAAACCGAGGTAGCTTGAGCTAAGCTCGAGGCCTTTGAAGTAGTGTTGCCCAGATCTAAGTGATTCGGGATGAGTCACGGTTGAGTGTTGGGGGCCTGTTGGCCCTTGACCAAGTTTTGAGGAAACATTGGTCATGTTGGACCACTTTTAGGACTTCGACAGGCTGGTCAAAGATGGAGTGCCCAAGCGAAGCGGAGATCGCGGAATATCACCCACTTTGCGAGCTTGTGGACACAGCAAAGGGTTTTAGGGTTTATGTAATAGGTTATGGGATGTCAACCCATGGGTATACCCATGTTTAGGCCTTTTTGTAAATGTATAAATAAGAAGTAGCTAAGCGATGTAAGGAGTAGATCGATATGTAGTGTTAGTTATGTACACAACATGTTTGGCTTAGTGCAAGAGATTGGAAGTTTCTTTGTGCAATATGGCTGTGTAAAGTAAGGCTTTGTGCTATTAAGTAGTTGTCTATGTGCCTTGACTTGGTTTTGGGGAAGGTGGATCTAGTGCGTTGTGCGCAAATAACCTGTCCACTGCGGAGTTGGCTCTGTGGCTTTGTGCACAGGAGCAGATGAGTGTAAGGAGTTTAAAGACTAATAAAGAAGAAGAAGAAGTTGGTGGACTTAGCCCCACACTGGGGTGAACCACGTATATCTTATGTCTTAATGTGCTTTGTGCGAGGTTGTTTATGTGGCTATTTGCTTAGTGTTATTGTTGTTATGTATAATGAATGCATCTAATGTCGTAGCTTAGTGATTAATGGTGTAAATGAATGTTAGATATAAGCTAATGCTATGTGCTAAGAGGTTTTAAGGGCTTAATCTTGATTGCTACAGTGTTGATCTATAATAAGGGTTAATCTGTGACGTAAATGACGATCATAACCTAATGCATATTGTTGGCTAAGTGCTATGTTAAGTATTGTAATCACAGATATGTGTCCCAGCTTGCTTGTAGACACATGAGTCCTACAACCCCCCCTACCTCTACTTCAGGTGAGACTTCATCTGCTTCGTAGGTGTTGCCGAAAGGGCAGATAGTTAGGGTTTTGTTGGTGCGTTGTTGAAGCGTTAAACCCTAGGTCTTCCCATGTGCCAAAAAATGGTTCCGTTGTCGAGACCTGAAACTGTGATTGTTGGGAACTGAAGAAAAGAGAAAGTTGTGTGTGTAGATCTGTTGTTGTAGTGCACAGTATTCTACTTGACTTGTGAAACTCTGTGCTAAGAAAGGAACCTGATCTGAAGAAAAGAGGTAAGATCTTAAAGCTTTGTGCTCTAGTAAAGGTAAGATAAGTGGAAATTTTTGCTTCGAAAGTATGAATCTATGTCTGTTTGATAGATTTTTTCCTAGTCTGAAAACTAGGGCACAGTTAGAATAAAGAGTTGATCTAAATAAATCTGATAGAAATAGAGAAAAATGTGTTATTCCTATGCATAGAAAGAATTGCTAGAGTAATAAGTGGATGCAGGAACCTAGAAAGAATTTTTGCAAATTGTAGGTTCAGCACTGTGATCCCAGTGCGCAGTACAGGAAAGGTTGGGGCTCGTTTAAAAGAAAGAGAGGATTGACACTGTGTTACAATTGCAGAAGGTCAGGACATATTGCTAAAGACTTCCCTGGTAAAGTTCCCATTTGTCTTTGTTGTAAAACTATTGGTCATGAGGTTGAGGATTTCCCAAGAATGATTGCTAAAGTTGAAAAGTTGAACATGAGACAAGAAGACTATAAAGAAGGTCAAGAAACTAAGGATATGTTAAAGAATCATAAAGAGAAAGAATCAGAGAAAGCTCAATCTATGTTAAAAGAAGTAATGGATGATCACAGAGACATTAGTTTACCAGAGATCCTGAAAGAAAAACAACGCATAGTTAAAAGAATATAAGACTTCGACATAGATTGTGTACTAGATGAAGAAACACATGTGAACATTATGCCAGAAAGAATTTGGGAAATTTTGGGAAAGCCTACTATGATACCTTCATTGGGAAGGATAGGCTTGTTTAAAGGAAAGATGATAACCCTATGTGGAAGAGTTACTAGTATACCTATGATTGCTCAAGAAACATTGACTAAAAAAGAATTTGAAGTCATTAAATTTGTTGATAACAGTTCCCCTTTTCCACTTTTATTAGGAAAGACTTGGATTGTGAAAGATCATATCATAAGGAAAGCAGAAGAGGAAGCCACAGAATGCAAAAAGCAAGAATTAAGGGACCTCATAACCAGAAGAATAGAGTGACTAGTAAAAGAATAAGAGGATAAGTCGAAGCAATAGAGGGAAAGAGAACTAGCTCTCAAAGTTGAAAGAATGCAAGAAGACTTGAAGAACCTATCCATGCAAGAAAAAAGTATGTCCACCCAGGACCTAGTAAGGAAAGAGGTATTACCTTTGAACACTTTGAAAGAACATCGGCAGTGCGAAGTTACCATGTTACGAGAAAATAAGAATAAAAATGGAAAGAGGAATCCAGAGACTCGGATCATAGGAAAGAAAGCAAGGAAGCTCAGTAAGAAGAAAGCCAAGTTAGAAAAACTATAGGAAGTTCCAGAAAAGACTTTGCAAGAGGAAGATATGCAGAACTTGAACCTCACCGGAATAATGGAACCAAGTAGAATGGGACTTCACCACGGCTAAGATATATGATCGTTGGAGGCGCCCCAGGCATTACAATGATGCTCTAGAACGGCTAGAAACCCAATTATTGCCGGAAAGACTGTCGTTGGACCATTGAGACCATGCCATAACGGACTAATTCGTATTGATTGAGGAATTCCTACCCATTGGAGGAATCTGTTATGACACTTTCTTATTTAACCCATCAAAATCTGCGTTGGAATCACTTTTTGCAAACCGTGATACCTGAGTTAACAAAGAACCCATTGTATTGCAATGTGCTTTCTAGACCTCTCCATATGTTTGATTACCTCACTTGTTCGTTCGCCTACCTGATTTATTTTGATTACAAGTGTGAATGCCAGGCGAACATAGCGCATTAGAGAAGTCTATGGAGGAGATTCTTGTAGACTTCATGGCTGAGAGAGTCATGCCTATAGGAATACAGGCATTGTCGACTGGAGGATTGCAAGCATCCCCATAGACTAGACAACGTTCGGGCTGCACTGCTGAGAAGCAAAGAAAACACCGCGATGATATGGCTAATGCGAAGCAAATCCTGTCAGTCTTATCGGAGTACATACCGCCTTTGGCTAGCACAGTGAACCGTGACAGTATCCCGCGTGACTTTGAATACATGTTGATCACTACATACATCCCGAAGGGGATACGCATAGTTGGACCCTAGTTAGGACACATCCCAACTCTGAAGAACAATAACTTTAACCTCATAGATAGGAAGAACTACGTGATGCTTGAATCGCATCGGTATATTTGATGAGAATGACTGTGAAGAAGCCATGCATAGTCTCCCAGTCATGGATTAAGGAGCTCGCGCAGTCGACGATCCTAAATGTAATGAAGATCCCTCACTTCGGTCGACATCATGAGGTTAACGCTTGTGTTAAACTCCTCCTGTCATGTTACCATGGAGGATATATGTGGCTTGACAGATGTGTAACTGTGGATCCGACGCTGATCCACCTCATCACAGGACTGAGTATGCAGGGACCGGACCCTCAGTAGTTCTCCCCAGGGAAGACTTCAGACCGCTCCCTGGCTCAGAGGATAAAGGAGGATTATGGCGATGTAGAGAAGGGAAAGCGAGGTTACAAGGTAGCCTCCATCTAGGATGCCACAATGCACCTAGTTTGTCAACTTCTAGCTGGTAAGCTCGTCAGAAAGAATCGTCCAACATAGGTCACAGGATTCATAGTAGACCTCGCAGGGAAGTGCATAGAAGGAATGCAAATGAACTTGGTGAGCTACCTTGTCAATAATTTGGAGAAGGATTGTCATGAAGTGCATGATCAAGGCTACGAAATCCATTTCAATTGGTTACTAGTACTGATCGCATTTGTCACTTGGCATATGTCAAAAGGAGCAACATTTCCAGAAGTTGAGCCATCAGAGTCGTTGGCTGCGAGGTTCACCACCTTGTGGTATACGAACGACATGTCAAAGCAGTGGCAGTCAAACGTTGTCTTCCATGCTTATTACCAGCAGTTGAAGCACACCATTGAGGCATTTCCATGAATGAATCTGAACACACTACACCAGTACAGAACGCTAGCGAATTTCCATGCAGATCGGCACTTTATCTACATCACTACACGCAGGGATGAAAAAAAGGAGGAACTGCAGTCCTATTATAAACTGACTAACGAAGACATGGAGGAGATCACCAAAGAATGGCCAGTAGAGTTCCTCATACTAGTTGAGGATGTAGAACTCTCTAACCCCAACATCATCGGAAGTCCCTTGGTCACCCGAGTCGAACATGATGAACAGACTAGCGCAAAGAAAAAAAAGGAAAAGGAGGAAGTGTAGAACATAGAAACTGATGAGGAGAAAAGCGCCTCAGAGGAAAGTAGTCCTGATTAACCTGCAGGAGGAGAAGGATACGAGGTGAATCCAAAAGAAGAAGGGGAAGAAGAAGGTAAGCAAGGCAAAGGTGAATTTACACCGCCGAAGGATCCCCCTACTGAGGTCGAAACATTGAAGAAAAGGAAGGTTTCCCTGTAGAAACTTCAGCAAGAAAGAAGACTCGAGCCAATAAGCCTCAGTCGAAGAATGTGCTCACATTGGACGATGTAGATCTCATCATCCCAGTTGTGGAGGATGCTTCAGAAGATATCTTGCAGAGACATGAAGCGAAGCAAGAAATAGTGTATGAAAGAATAGAGAAGGAGCTCAAGGACATACAACAAGCCATCCATTCGAGCCGCGCAGTACCTACTGTGCCTTCTTCGTTGGAAAGTGCAGAATTGGGGGATGACCCCACCCAATTACGAAGGTTAGCAGATGCAATAGAGGATTGAATTCGTTGAGTCCAAGAATAAAATGAGCAGGATACAAAATCCTTGAAGCAAGAGAAGGAGGAGGTCTTAGAGTAGCTTCGAGTTGCGCAGAAGGAGAAAGATGAAATTAGGGCGATGTTCGAGGAGGACAAAGAGAAGATCTAGAAAGAAAAAGACTAGCTGCTTGTAGAGCAAACTATGATTAAAGAAGTAGTGACTAAAGCACTTCACTCTGTGTCGATCTTGGAACAGGAGGAAGAAGAGTTAGCGTAGATACAAGTAGGGAAGCTTGTTAAGGCCATTCAACAGCTTCGAGCAAGAGTAATGGAGTTAGAACTTCAAGCAGTGTCGAGCACTCCGCAAGAAGTGCGTGACCAAATGGAGGAAGCTGCCAGGAGTGCAGTTGGAAGGATCAGGGCACTTGCCTCATAATGTAAGAAATTGAGTGACCGTAGTGCGCATACGTACGAACGCCTCACAAAAGATCTGGAGCTGAGGAAACTGGAAGCACAGCTCCAAGAGGCGTAGCAGCAGGCATCCATTGTGCAAGCGCAGATGAAATTGCTCACTGCAGTCGAGAGGATGAAAATATCACAGGAACAGTGCAAAGTCTAGTAGCAGGTTACTGCCATCTAGAGAAGAGTCATGGAGGTTACAGAGAGATTTCAGCTGGTATAGGACGAAGCCTGCACGCTTTTTGAAGAGATTAAAGGACAAGGCTCACAGCTGGAACAAGTGGTTACGACATTGGAACAACGCCTGGAAGGGCCTATTACAGAGCAGATAATTCAGGAGTTTGTCGAGTAGGAGGCTTTGGCGAAGCAGCAACTCGAGGCAACACGAGCTAAGCTCGAGGCAACTTGAGCTAAGCTCGAGGCCTTTGAAGCAATGTTGCCCAGATCTGAGTGACTCGGGATGAGTCACACTTGAGTGTTGGGAGCCTGTTGGCCCTTGACCATGTTTTGAGGAAAAATTGGTTGTGTTGGACCACTTAGGGGAGTTTGACAGGCTGGTGGAAGATGGAGCGCCCAAGCGAAGCAGAGATTGTGTAATCTCACCCACTTTGCGCGCTTGTGGACCCAGCAAAGGGTTTTAGGGTTTATGTAACGGGTTATGGGATGTCGACCCATGGGTTTACCCATGTTAAGGCCTTTTTGTAAATGTATAAATAAGAAGTAGCTAAGTGATGGAAGGAGTATATCGATATGTAGTGTTAGCTATGTGCATAGTATGTTTGGCTTAGTGCAAAATATTGGGAGTTGCTTTGTGCAATACGGGTGTGTAAAGTAAGGTTTTGTGCTATTAAGGAGTTGGCTATGTGCCTTGACTTGATTTTGGGGAAGGTGGATCTAGTGCGTTGTGTGCAAATCACATGTCCACTGCGGAGTTGGCTCTATGGCTTTGTGCACAATAGAAGATGAGTGTAAGGAGCTTAAAGACTAATAAAGAAGAAGAAGAAGTTGATGGACATAGCCCCACACTGGGGTGAACCATGTATATCCTGTGTCTTAATGTGCTTTGTGTGATGTTGTTTATGTGGTTATTTGCTTAGTGTTGTTGCTATGTATAATGAATGCATCTGATGTTGTAGCTTAGTGCTTAATGATGTAAATGAATGCTAGATATGAGCTAATGCTCTGTGCTAAGAGATTTTAAGGGCTTAATCTTGATTGCTACGATGTTAATATGTAATAAGGGTTAATATGCGATGTAAATGAGGATCATAACCTAATGCATATTGTTGGCTAAGTGCTCTGTTAAGTATTTTCATCACAGATCTGTGTCCCAGCTTGGTTGTAGACACATGAGTCCTACAACCCCCTGCCTCTACCTCGGGTGAGATTTCATCTGCTTCGCAGGTGTTGCCGAAAGGGTCAGTAGTTAGGGTTTTGTTGGTGCATTGTTGAAGCATTGAACCCTGGGTCTGCCCTTGTGCCAACATGGACCTAGGTTTTTAGCACCTAGGGTTTTAGATCTAGGGTTTTGACACCTAGGCTTCCGTCTAAGGTTGTCTGAGAGTCTTGTAATGTATAAATAAAGCTCTAGAAGAGTTGAGAGGGTTTTTATTGGGGTTATGATTGTTGTTGTTGTTGAGAGATGTGTTATGTTGTAAGGGATTCTGTATTATGGATCTTCAATTAGGTGTGAAGATCAACCCTGTAGTTGGGTGCGCAGGGAGGGGAGAGAGAAGGATCTATAGCTAAGTGCACAGATAGAACTGTATGTTTTCATGTAGTATATCCAGAAACACAGTTTTGTGGATGTATCCCTAGGGAGAGAGTGAACCACATTACGTTGTTGTTCTGGAATCATTTTTCATTTCCTCCTGTTGTAGACACATGTGTCTTGCAACCCCCTATTGCTACTTCAACTGAGACTTCATCGACTTCACAGGTGTTGTCGAAAGGGCCAGTAGTTAGGTTTTGTTGGTCTGATGTTAGAGTGAACCCTGGGTTTGCCACTGTGCCAACAAGAAGACTCCAAGAGGTTATTTTTCTCAGTTAATCCACACAAGATTGAAAAGCATAAATATAGTCTCGTCGGATGTTGCTTTCGGATTTTAAAGCGAGCTTGAAAGACAACAAAGCATGCTCATTTTTTGGGAGTCCTGAGGGTGAGGCCAAGGGTGACGATGCATAAGTCAAATGAGGCTCAATATGGTAATCATGACAGGACTAGCAAGGACTCCCGAGACTAAAGTCATTAGAGACAGCATGGACGCCAAAAAGTAACAAGGATCTATCTAGGGCATCCATGTAAAGGTAGGTTCTACCACCTAATCACCACACTTTTAAAACAACAGTGATGGTTCTATGTCGCACTTCGATGGGATCGATCCTATGGAAAATTAGAAAAGATAACGAGATGTAGAAAGTGGAGGTGGAATCCTAACTTATATGCAAAACGTTGGAAAAAATGACTTTTATCAAAGGACCTGTAAAAGTTACCCATATCCTAAAAAAGGTTACCAAACCAAAAGTGAAGTGCATCGTAACATCCAATAAGAAACACAAGAACCACATTAAATGATTTTCGAGCCAAAAAAAACAACAACAAGGTTCAAAAAGGTTCAAAAAAGTGGCAAAAAGGGCCAAAAAAGTCTATGAATAGAAGCTGACAACTTATTTTCACCATTGCAATTTGAAAATTAACAAAAAGGTAAAAAAGACCCCTTTGCTGAAATCGTTGATTCTGGGAGCTTCAGAGGACGAAAGAAATTTCTGCTCAGACCAAGTAAGTATAAACTCATCCCTCTTGCATTTCTATCCTTCAATTATGCATTGTTTTTAGTTTTTTTAGGGGGGCGCTCTCTTAAGAAAGGGTGGACCTATGTGTAAGCGGGTTGTCCAAGGATAGCCCGCGTACATCCGTGGGAAGAAAATAGTCTACCCATGGATGTACGCAACTGTGTCCAAAACAAGCCGCGTACACCCTCAATAGCATGAAAAAAAATAAAATATGAAAGAGCTAACTCCCCCTTGAACTTGTCATGTGATAGGATGTATGTCCACTGGAGGGAGAGGGAACATGAGGAGATCGATGTCCTAGTCGATGAGGATCCTACTGCCATTGCCACATTAAAACAATGAGGGCTATGGAAGTTCTACCAGTGTCCGCTTATGAGGGCACAACCCAGGCTTTTGAATGCCCTGGTGGATTACTGGCACCTGGACGCAGAGGCGTTCATGATTGAGGGGCAGTCATTGACTCCAACGATCGAGGATATTTACTTCTTGACTGGCCTCTCAAGGAGAGGGGAACCAATCAACTTGTGCACATTTCCTCCTAGGCCCTTCAACATCGTCGACTACATTGGGATTCACTGTGAGGTAGGCACTGAGAAAGTAGGTTCTCAAGTGCCCATCAGCAACATCACCAACACGTCATTGAAGATGATCCTACTACTCATTGGGTGGATCATTGAATCCATGGTTGTCCACTAGGTTTCCCGGGCGCACATGTATTGTGCCATCCAGTGCCTTGATGCACATATTTTTGACTGGAGCACAACCATGCTTACTTGCATGAAGAGGCATCTTACGGATTGTCATGAGCGTAGCAACAAGAACTTTGGGTTTGGGACCATTCTGTGCTCATTCTTCCTTGAGAGGGTACCCAACCTAAGTCTAAGAGAGACAGTGTGAGGGCATGTGGCCTCCTTCCCAGCAGTGTGTATATGGCCAGCATTGTTTCCACGACAGGGGGGAGGAAGGATCATAGAGGCCTTTGATGACACATTCTTTGATTGGTGGGCACAACAGATTCTAGCGATAGAGGACTACCCCTACGCTGGAATCAACTTCTGTAGAGATCCAGACATGCCCGTACCTCCTAGAGAGGAGCAAGGAGAGATAGGTACGTGTGTTTTTAAATTTATTTAATTTTTTAGTTTCTTTTATATATATCACTTTTATGTGCATTAGAGTATCTAACAACTATGTATCTGTATGTGCAGATGTGGGACCTGTGTGCCCGACAGAGTTCTTAAGGACTAGGCAACATCCTCGACCAGAGGTGTTACTAACAGCAGTCGGTGGACCAGTAGTCGTGGGGGAACATCCAGCTGAAGAGGCTAAGAGAGTGTTGAGATGGGTGGAGCGAAACCTCACTGTGCTCACTCGTGCAGTTCCCATGGTCAAGATCAAGGATCTCCCACCATCGATGCAGCCTCATGTAGTTGGGGTGCCACAGACTTGGGTCCAACTCTTCCAGCATTTGAGAAACGTTGTTGTTCACTACAGCAGGGCCAATAGGCCCCGAGCTTAGATAGGATGGACTCATTGTGTGTCGAGGGCACTCTTTGTATATTTTTGAGGGCATAAGCCCCGTGATGTATACCGGATTATTATTTTTAAGGCATTCACGCCCACCTATGTACTCTAAGACTTTTTGATATATATATATATATATATATATATATATATATATATATATATATATATATATATATANTATGTCTTATGGATCACATTTTTTTACAAATGTATGTACATGTGTATGTGTGTGCTTCTTTTTATGTGTGTGCAACATGCCAATCTAATACTTGATTAGCTAGAGTATCTATCATTTGATTTAATCTCCTAGGAACATGGTTATACGTAATGTAATCAAAGCAGCATTCTAAGAGGTGTACCCTAAGGAACCGTCGGTGTAAAGTAGGATCATAAATGCAATAAACCCGATTTAATTGGGACATAACTAGCTGAGCATCTAAGTAGACCCAGAGGTAAGAGATACCATGCGACAAAGCATCACAAAGAAACTCTATCCCTACTTTGTACTCGACGACATTGTTTGTAGTGTCACCTAGAGAGATACCTCTAGAAGATATAAATTGGCCTTGAGGTGTGAAAATCACCCGGGCTGCGGAAGCAAGCCTCCGAGTGTGTTGGATAGCGTCGTCCAGGAACCCAAAGAACATCTCTGATTCACTTGACATCTGCCACAGTGAAAAAGATGACATAAATAACGACACGTCCATAAAACAAAAAGACAAAAACTAATTGTATAAGAACTATACATATGTACAAGAAGTCACCCAGGCGACCAACCTATGAGTAATACTTCTTGAGGTAGAGCCTATTTCTAAGCTTCGCCAAAGCATTTCCCTCAAATTCAACCAGACTATAAGCACCCCTTTTTAAGACCTCCTTCACAATGAAAGGTACGAACCACAAGGGTTTAAACT
Organism: Picea mariana; assembly: GCA_032191745.1. Lineage (NCBI taxonomy): Eukaryota > Viridiplantae > Streptophyta > Pinopsida > Pinales > Pinaceae > Picea > Picea mariana. The sequence goes on along the minus strand of JASDQU010739802.1, from coordinate 209,686 downwards.
TGCATGCCCCTAGGGGATCCTTATCTTGGTCATAGACCAAGACAAGGTGGCCTTCGAAGAAAATCCGAGGACGAACGGACCGATAATATTGACACTCGACTCGTTGCTTGTGAGACTCATTAGCCAAGGCTGCATCACGACATTTCTCATCGAGCTACTCGAGATATAATAGGTGTTCCTCAAGCAGTGAAGTGTCTGGCAATAACTCTACTACCAACTTTAAAGACAGGATCTGGCACTCTATAGGCAAGACTACTTTCAACCCGTAAACGAGTTGAAAATGTGAGAAACCAGTGGCAGTCTTTACAGACGTTCAGTAGGCCCATACTGTCGAGTACAACATCAAATGCCAATTTCACTTGGCAGAATTGATCGTTCACTGCAAAATAGTCTTGAGGGACTTGTTCACAGCTTTCACCTGACCATTCACTTGTGGGTAGTAGGGTGATGAATGTTCTTGCCTCAACCCAAGCTTTGATGTTAACTCAGACATCACTTTGTTTTGGAAGTGACTGCCATGGTCAGTGACAATCTCCTTCAGGATGTCAAACCTTGCTACTATATGGTTAAAAATGAAGAGAGTTGTTGTTTCACCATCATTGTTAAATATTGGCATAGCCTCGACCCACTTTGTGAAGTAGTCTACTACTACGATGATATAACGATGTTGCCTGGCTGAAGTCGAGTGGCATGTGGTAAAATCAATCCCCCACTTGGTGAATCAACCAACAATATTGACAGGAAAAATGGGAGCAAGATGTGCCCTCATCTTCCGAGAGAAGATCTAACACAGGTGGCACTTCTTGACCAACTCAACGCAATCCTTGATTAACGTAGTCCAAAAGTAATCGACTCGTAGAATCTTTTGGGTTGTTTCCATCCTAGACAAATGACCACCACATGCTCCAGTGTGGCAGTCGTTAAGAATGAGTTTCGCTTCTTCGTGTATAAGTCACTGACGAAGAATGCAATCTACTCCTCGATGATACAAAGTGTCATCGAGTATGAGATAGTTATGTGCCTGATGGTGAATTCATTGATGCTCCTCGCGAGAAGCAAAAGCAGGGCACTTCAAATTCTGGAGATAGACTACTACATCTCCATACCAGGGGTCTGAAGATGCAATCAGAAAAATATCTCCTTTAATAGGCGATTCTTCGAGTGTAACATCACCTGATTCGACCTAAAGTTCTAAAATAAATTCTGCAAAGACCAATGAATTTTTGGATTTCGCGGAAACAAAATCCAAGTCAAATTCTTGGAGGATAACAATCCATGTACTAATATTTCCACCAATGACACGTCGTGTCAACACATATTGAAATGGATTCACAACGACAATGATGGTGGCCTTGCGAAGTAGAATATAATGACGAAAATGTTGGATAGCATGCACTACTGCCAACGTCGACTTCTCAACATGGGAATAGTTGAGTTTCAGCCCAACCAGGCCTCAGCTCAAGTAATAAATCACATGCTCTTCGAGTAGATCGTCCTCTTGAACCAAGACCATACCGATGGTTGACTCTGCAGCGGCCAAGTACAATAATAAATTCTTGTTATAATTGGGAGGCTGAAGCAGAGAGGGAGAAGTAAGGGCGTGTTTCAACGCTTCAAAAGATCATTGAGTGGCTTCGTCCCAACAGAAAGGGACTCCCTTTTTCAATAAACGCATGAACCCTTTAGTGATCTTGACATAGTTTGCGATAAAACGCCATAGAAAGTTCGCTTTCCCCTGCAAGCTTTGACGCTAGGGGACTATGTACAGGGGAGGCAACTCAACTATTGCCTCAACCTTTAAAGGAACAACCATGATCCCTATTGTTGAAACTATGAAACCTAGAAGATGACTCGATGTCACGCAGAAACTGCACTTGTTAGGATTCAAGCGAATCTGATAGTAGCGACATTGTTCAAAGATTAGTCGGACGTGTGCGGGATGATCAGCTCTCTTGCGAGATCGTGATGCTAGATCATTGAGATAAGACTCGAGTATATGTATAAGGTCATGGAAAGCAAAAGACATGGCCCGCTGAAAAGTGGCTCCATCATTCGTCAGGACAAAAGGCATCCTACGATAAGAAAATGTGCCCCATGAACAGATAAAATTTGTTTTATGCTTGTCTTCAAGTTTGATCTGGATCTGGTTATATCCCAAAAAACCATCTATGAATGAAAAGACCTCACAACCTATGCATTCATCAAAAATCTGGTCAATGAATGGGGCGGGGAAATTATCCTTTTGACAGGCCTTATTCAAGTCACGAAATTCCATGCATATGAAAATCGTACCCTGTTTTTGTTAACCGGAATGGGATTTGACACCCATTGCGTCAACTATACGGGGTAGATGAAACCGACTATAAGCAATTTCTCTATTTCATCCTTAATAGCTCCTGCTTTTTGAGGATTCACCGGACGAAGCTTCTATCGAGTTAGCTTGGAATCAAGATAACTCATTATCTCATGTTTGATGATTCTTGGATCGATGTCTGGAATTTCCTCGTAAGACCAAGCAAAAACATCGTGGAATTCCTTAAATAAATCTGTATAGATTCGAATCTCCTCGGGGGAGCAGTTTGCTCTAACGAAAACATTCTCCATGACGCCATGGGTTTTGGAGATGTCAATAGGTATCGTTTCAGTGATAGTTTCCATATTACCCTCAGTGTAAACTACATGCGTAGCCAGAGGATTAACAAGACAAGACCTGTCTCCAGTCATAGTCAACACGAATTCACCTGACTCTATTTTTCTTAACTCTGGGAGAAAATAAGATCTGTGATGGATATCATCCCAAGGTCTATCTGGACCAGTAAATACCTCTATAATCGCCTCGTTAGACGGAAATACCAAGTCTAAAGAATCAGTAGTGGCGAGGGAATCTTGAGCCCAAATAGGCTCGAGAATTGGATCTAACTTCTGTGCGGGAGTCGGATCGGGGTCGGCCAAATCTTGCTGGACAATATTGTACATAAATTCTACCGCAGACAAAGGAATGGCCATGCCAAGATGCCATGTCCCTTCCATCAAGACTGATGGGGAAGGAAGAGTCCATGAATCGTTAAAGTAAGTCGTTCGAAACGACGACACTTGAAAGATTTCATCCCTAAGCTGGTCGGGGGCARCCAATATAAATTTGACATCTCCGGAAGGAGGAGGGTAATCAAAAGTACCCATAAAAGGTGGGCACAAACCGACACCCACGTTTATGACGTCGGGCTGAGGGTTATCCATCATCGAGACCGTGGATGCCCCCAATGAAGGGTCGGGCCTAGAGAAGGACAACTGGTCAATGTTTATGATTTGACCCTCGTGTGGAAACAACAAGACCAGAAAAAATGTGGCAACCATTGCATGCATTGCATAAATCCAACTCCTTCCTAACAGAAGGTTGTAGTTGAGAGGCACATCAACCACTTCAACTTCGACGCACACAGTCTTCCCTCTTAACTGCACGGGGAAGGAAGGGATGATTCCATGTGGTCTGAAAGAACGACCTTTGAAAGCAGTAAGAAGAGTAGGGGACGAAGAAAAAATGGGTTGGCCAATGGCCTTCCAACATGCCAACGACATCATGAAAATCGAGGCACCCTCATCAACCACCATACGGAAAATATTCTGGGTAAAATTTTTCATGGTGTAAGCCACTACTATCTAAAACGCAATGTGGTAAGGGAGATGACGTTTCAAGTCGGTTGTATCAAGAATGATCGTTCCCGGATTACAAGTCTCTACAAATCCCAAACCGCGTAACAGAGCCTTTCTCTATGAAGGGCAGCTCTGGAGGACCTCCAAAGMAAACATCACGCAAGGGGTTTGTGACAAATCCTCCACCACAGAGTAGTTTTGGGTGGCCCTCGCGTTTGGATTATGAGAAGCTTTCTTGAACRCCCCTTTCAGGATGCGTTTCATTATTTCTCCCATCGTCCTCTCAATCTGGAGAGGAATGGGTGGGTTTGTAGCTTCTTTACCCTTTTCGACAGATTCCATCATTTTGTAATTGTGTGCTCTGGTTGCTATATAAGCATCACCTTTCATCATATAAACGTTCGCGGTCGAGGGATTACTAGAAGATGGAGGGGGTCCCTAACTTCCCCTATCTACGCTCGAAGAGGCTTGAGTCATATTTTTCCCATGTGGAAATGGGTTCGTTAACACAATAGGTTGCTATTGCACCAATAACTTTTGGGCCTCCACAAGTTGAGGGCACAAGTGATTCAGATGGTCCTCCATGCAAAGATTACACAGGTACTTCGACTTTCTCTTCTTTGTGTTGCCCCCGTCAACATTGTTATTAGGTTTCTTATCTCCCTTACCCTTCCTGTTTCACTATTTTTTCTTCTCTTCAGGATGTTGGTTGGGCTTCGGGTTCGTTGACTACACACTATGTACATCCGACGTTTGGGTAGGGGGGAACAGTTGAACTGAAGGTCTGGCTGGTCATTGTATGTTGTATTGACAATTGTTGCAATTGATTTGACAGTTGATCAATGGACTTTGCTTGTGTTCAACCAACTATACCATCGGCATGTGGTCCAGACTTTTGTATAGTCTTGTCAAGGATGGACTGTGGCGCATCTAGAAAAATCTCATAGAGTAAGCCAGACTAAGAGTATATCAGTTCGAGCTGTTGGAATCTCATTATCGCCTCCTCCTCTGAAAACACTCCTGAAGTTGCAACGTCCTTGGATAACTGAGGTACCAAATACTTCAGGAACCACTCCAGCAGGAAATTCAGTGGGACTTGTACCTTAACCAAGCTCTTCCGGCGCCACCATTCTTGGATGTGATCTGAGATATGATCAGCCTTAGTCTGCTCAAAGTTGGCCAGCAATTCAGTGCTAGTGTCATATATCACAGGTAGTTGGAAATGGTTACGAAAAACCATCTCCAAATCGCTAAAGTAAGAATATCTTGAGCGGTCGAGCTTGATGTACCATTTCGCGACACCCCTAATAAGAGTGCGTTGAAACAGGCGCAATTGTACGGAGTCATCTCGCAGCGAGTTTGACAAGCACCATAGGTGCAAAGTTGTCACATGATCACCTGGGTCTTCTCCAGACTTGCCTTCGAATTTTGGAATGTCCGAGGGCAACTTAGTTGACATGGGCGGCCAACGCGGATCATGAAAAATTGGGTCATTAAGAAACCTTGACAAGTATTGCAAGTGTAACATTGCCAAAAATGGTAGTTTGGGATGGGTACTATGTACAGGAAAAAGGGAGCCTTGATTTTGACTGGCACTAGGTTGCCAGGAAAAGTTGGGTTACTGGCCAGGGTTCTGGTAGACACCATGGCCTTGACTAGCGTACGGAAACTATGTTTGTTGGGACATCATCGGCTAATTCATGTAATTGGACGTCGAGGGTTGGGCAGGGATTGCTCCCTTCATTGTGTTCCAAATATTCTGGAAGGGGTTGCCCCTTGTCGATCCAACGAGAATAGGTACTGAGCCTTGCCCAAGGTTCCATTGACCATGGAAGGGGTTGCCCCCGATCGACATTCCTGATGAAGGAACTGATCCCTGCCAAGGATTCCAAAGTCCTTGTGAGGAGAAAACTCTTGTACTTGCCTCCTGTGTAGGAATAGTACCCTACACAAGATTCTATTGTCCAAAACCAGGGTTTCCCCCGGTCGAGACGACAGCTGATGAAAAAGGGTTATTACCAAATGCGTCGAACAAAGAGAATGACATGGATCCCACCGGCTTGGTGTAAGAATAAGGTCCTAGACTGCCTACTCCAAACAAGCTGTAGTTCATGTTCGACCCGAGGGGTGGCTAGAAAGCGCCGTCGAGCGAGGGGGACGGAGGAGGTATATGACCTCCACCGTAAAGGATAGCATCATAGAGGTTGAGGTGCCCCCCATGGACCCTTGCAAGGGATCATTTGAGCTCCCTGTCCCCAAACCCATGGTCTGTAGGGTGGAGTAGGTAAAGACAGAGTTTGTATCAAAGTCAGGCATCCTGTATGAAAATGGAGGGCCTGTTGCACTCTGCGTGAACGAGCCAATGGTCGTTGTTGCTGATGGAATCAGACCAGTACCTGAAGTAGAGGTGGTCGAGACCATTGTGGTCTAGACCGGTGAATGTGGGTTAGGAGGTCGAACACACCCTGTGTGGCAGCCGTTGAGGGAGTGTGAGGACTCCCAAACGAAGTAGAAGCATTTGCTTCCATAGTTGCTTACAAGACTATCTAATGCTCGTGATCTGTTATCCTTGGAGGGACAACTTGTACCAAGATTGGCACCGACAAGTCAGTGATCAGACGGTTGGCTGGCCCTAGAGCTTTCGCTCCAAAGTAAGAAATAGTAGGTTCCTCCAAATTCGAGTAATCTCCTCTCGGAGTTGGCTCGGGCACAGTCTCATGCATCTTGGCCGCTTCAAATGACCCTTGTTGGTTAAGTCTTCGTCCTAATGGTGGAGGTGGTGGCTCTAATGTAACCGGCGACACACCCTAAAGCCTTTGCGATCGGCGGAGCTCTTGATCTTCCATTTTGTGAAAATATCAACGACACAGTAAGGCTTTAACTAACGTTTAAAACCAAGCACACACTAGAAAAGTTCCTACAAGATAAACCAAGCAAACCACTATCTAGTTGGAAGAACAGTTATGCCAGCCAACACTAGAGAAACTTACCAGTGCAATGCAACTCAAACACGGAAGCACCCTCCGGGTATACTCTAGAAAGCATGGCCTGATGTTTGCCCTAGGTACCATGGTATACTCCCACAGTCATCTATGTAAGTCTCTAGAATAAAGGCAACTAAGTTGCCAACTCATAAACAATCACCAGGCGGGTATAGTCGACAGTCGGGTGGACCGCAATGAGCAGGATAACAAGTCTGAAACCTACTGAGGGTATTGAAAGCAAGTGGTTCGGAAGACAACTGAGGATCTCGAATAGATTCGAGGTCCATGAAGCTCCGTAGGCAAATCCAAACGACAATATCCCACGTCAGATCCTCAATATGAGTTCCCCACTATATTTGGTCCAGCTTTGGAGGGGTTATCTCCACTACCTTTCCTTGCACTCCCTAGATATGACTCCAATGTTTGTTTATAAGCCTTGAAGAGCTTCCTCTCCAACCTAATTCAAGGCTCTACCCTAAACTAGTTGATTGACCCTACAAACATAAAAGTCTAATTAATTTTAAATTAGTGTTCATTTTAAATGGCTTGTTTTAACTCAAAGGATATGGTAGTGAAACCAGTGATGTGTATGAGAGACGAAAAGAGGAGGAAATAAATGAAACTAAAAGCAAAATTACTTCTACTTATCAATAAATATTTGCAACTAACTCTTTAAACCAACTTTTTCATAACTAACTCTTTTCAAGATCTTTAAAAGGAAGACTTAGAACGAAATTTCACTCGACTACGAGCTACTTAATGTTCTAATAAATCAATAAAGAACTTTAAAAATGAACTCTTTTTTCTAACAAGTAAGATAACTGACTCCAACTACTTTACCAAACCAAGAAAGGAAAGTCTTTTTTATTTGAAAAATGCTTCAAACAAGAAAAACTTGAAATAAATATTTTTCTTCTTTTCTTTCTTTTAAAGCAAATGAAAGGGGGTAAAAGAAAAACCAGACAAGACCGAAACTGACCTCTGGCCTACTGCGGATCGCAGGGAGTCATTAAAGACACCAAACAGGCTAATCAAAAACTCAAAGACTCACCTAAAAACCCTTTCAAAGTAAACACAAGAAATCTTCAAAAAGACAAGCAAACTGACATCTAACCCGAGCTTTCACTATGAAAACAGAGGCACTGAACTCTGTCAAGAGACCCTGAAAAGTAAAAACCTCAATCAGAGAAGAGGTTGACTGCCTCTTCTTAAAAAAAAAGTCCCTTGAACCAGGTACACTATTGATGCTTAAGCAGCCTGTGTATGTACGCGGGCTATCTATAAAGAAGGACATGTATGTACGTGTGCTGACCCACAGCAGGTCACGTACACCTATGTACTTCTTGAAAAAATAAAAGAAACAAATAGACTGATAGGGCAGGGAGAATTGGTATGGCACCAACAGATGACTAGAATCCCTTAAAAGACTCAACAGACTTAACAGAAACTCAAAAGGTATAAAACCAATCAAACACCCAAAAAAATCCCCTAAAACCCTAGAGGCTTCCCCAGTATGGTCGTCAGTTCTGCTAGCGGGAAAAAACCCCCCTATGGCTACACCAAGGTTTACAATGTAGGCATATCAATAACTGTTTAAAAGTCTCATGCTTTTCTAACTACGCCAAACATACCCCAGACTTATGCAAGAAAATTAAAATGAGAAGGATCAAGTAACTGTACCTTTACTCTGCATCTGGTGACAATCCTCTCACGCTTGAAGGCTTCACTGATTGCAAACCTCCTCCCAAGGTTGGCCTGCATTCAAAGACATACGAACAGAAAGGTACAAGCATACATTTCATATATAAATAAGGGTTAAATGTTAGAATAAAAACATAAATCAAATGCAAACATTCGACACATCATGTTTTTGGACAGGAAAAGTACTTTTATTGATAATACAATGATTACTTACAACCAAAGTCGACTACTGCTCCTCAAACCTGGTCTAGGCTCCTCTTCACCAAGCTCCAAGTGCACCTCCTTGTATCTTTCTCCTCTCAGCCTTCTTCTTGGGAAATGAAATGGGTTCTGATGGAGGAAAAAGGGCAAATTGGGGAATTCTGAGGCAATTCTCACAAAAGGGCTACAAATACTTGGGGCAAGGAGGGGATGTGAAGCGCGTAGAGCTTCACTGTTCTTATGTCTAGATGTGGAATGAGACCCCAACACCTCTTTTTATATGAAAAAAGGATGGTTATTCAGTTGGGTGAGGGGATATAGGTGATGGATTAGTTGGGAAACTACCCAATAGCCCGTAATCTCAACGAATTCCTTGCAACTTTTTATTTTTTGAAACTTTTGCAAGTATACGCAGGTTGTAGTGGTGCAGCATGCGTATGTACACAGGTTGTAGTGGTGCAGCAAGCGTATGTACACGGGAAGTATTGGTGCAGGGCGCGTACATCTTCAAAAAATGAGTTTTTAAGAAGAGCAACTCAGCTAGGGTTATAATAAACACTTATAACACGTTACTTCCCCCAGTTTGTAAATATAACTATATTGGCCAAGGAACTATGGCAAACTCAAAGGTGTGAATGTTTGATTTGATGGACCTTTGTATAAAAGGTCGATGAATGTAATTTTTTTTATTTTAATAGAAAATGGATACGTGTTGCATGATTGTTGGAAAGGGGATGTGCTAAGAGAGACCACGAATGCTAGGAAAAGGTGATGGAGGGGACCAGGAATGGTTGCGTTAACCTCCACCTAACCAATACTTTGCTAGAATTAATTGTTCAAGCTCAGAACAACCCTCTGACCCAGGAATGAATTACAGTCAGGCTGGTAGCTGGGAAGACCTCCTCAAGAGTTAATGAGGGGATGGAGTAGACCGCCCATCTATAAGGCTTCCAGACCTAACCACGGACAGGGAATTCAGGCCACACACAATCTTCCTGGATAAGGAAAGAAATGAAACCATGGGGGTCAGTGGATGAAAAATTGCAAAGAGTGCAGAGACGAGAGACAAAGCTCTCGGGTCCAAGGAAGGACTGAAAGAGGAAAGTAAGTTATGGTCGTAGGAAATAGAGACTAAGTCGGGAGAAGGAGAGTAACCTCCGTCCCTATCTATTTCTATATTGGGAGAAGGAGAGTAACCTTCATCCCTAACTTCCATTGAGCTGCAAGAAAGAGATTAAATCTCAAATCATCATGGTCTAAGCTCGAGGGTGGCCAATGGTAAATCCATTAGGAGTGACTGAGCCTATGGTTGGGTGGAAAAGAGCACCCCTTTCAGCAGTCGCATC
>JASDQU010739802.1:185744-198852 GCA_032191745.1 Picea mariana | reverse complement strand
GGCCCGTAATTCACCAACGTCATTGATCTCATCGGGTTGGAAGATCAACGACCCCAATTAGACATAGTTGGGGGAGTACTTTTCATATTGCGGGGATTGAGCTCTCCGATACAAAGTGTGAGTGTGGAAGGGTTGAAACTCTCGAATCCCAAAGAGCCGAAGTGATTTGCAGCCATCAATCTGTGGAGACACACCTCGATAGATCATCAACTTCCGGTGTAATCACTCTGAGAGAAAGCAAGCATGGAGAGGTTGAAACTCCTGAAGCTCGAAGAGCTAAAGTGATTTGCAGTTGTTGATCTATGAGAGACATGCATCGACAGATCATCGACTTTGGCTATAAGCACTTCAGAAGAAAGCAATTGTGGGTAGGTTGACACTCCCAAAGCCTGAAGAGCCAAAGCAGATCCATGTCGTCTAAGTTAAAGGGACAGGTGTCAACAAATCTTCCATTTCGGAAGATAGCCACTTCGGATGAAGGTGGGGTCATGAGAGTTGAGAACTACCGAATTAAATCATGACCATCGATTTGAAAGAGATGTGCATCGATAGATCGTTGACTTCGGGTGAAATCACTCTAGGCTAAAAGGTGGTGTGAGCGTCCAGGACTCCCGAACGTTGAAGTCCCGAAGTGAACCTGAGTCATTGATTTAGATGGATGTGTGGCGCCTGATATGGAACTTCAGGTATGGAGTACTTTGGAGGAAAAAGAGTTGGAGCGCTCAAAACTCTCGAACGTCGAAGTCCTGGAGTAATTCAGGGTTGTCGAAATCCCTAAGGACATGCGGCGTTGGATCATGAACTTTGGAGGTTTGCCACTACAAAGGATTTCGCGTGGTGGTCATCTTGGCATCTATTCATAGCCACGGCCATATGCAAGTATAGGGGGATGAAAGAACCCAAAGACCTTGGGAGAGGATATCTGCCTGCTCTGAGCTCATTTTAGAGCATGGAGACTGTGGCTGGAAAGACCTGGAAGAGCATAATGGAATTGGGACCCCGAATGAGGGTATTGTTTTTCTTAAGAAGAACAAATTTTTTTACGCTCGGTCATGGGTGTGTTACAAATTGGTATTAGAGAAGGCTTACAACACTTGGTCTGTTTGGGCTCATGGACAAGTCGCTTAAAAACCATATTTAGAGTACTTTTAAGAGTAACACCCTATCTTACCTCTTTCTTAAAGAGTCTGGTTAAAATTTTATTGAGGAAAAGAATGAAACTTTCTATTGTGTGTGTGCACTTAAGAAATTTCAACTGTGTTGTTCATAAACTAATATATTGTTGGCTAACAATAAGTGTTTTGTTAGCACTCGAGCAGTCAGTAAATCATGAGAAAACTTCAATTCTAAAGGATGGTGATGTGTTATGAAGTGGGGGATGGCTCCCAAAATAGAGACAAAGAATCTGACGAAAGGATGGTGGTGGAAACCCCTCTAGATCTGGTTGAAACTATAAGGAGCCTCAAGGCTGAATTACAGAGTTTCAAGGCCAACAATGAGAGATTGATAAAGGAGCAAGAAAAACAAACAGAAATTAACGCATTCTTGCTGTGGATCTTATCTGACATACAAAGGCAACTACAGCATGAACCTGCAACCAATCATGTGGACCAATGACATGTGAAGAGAAGTCAAAGTCCACCTAAGATCCGAAAACATGGCCCCATTAGTGACCACACTAGGAGAAGTACCTCGAAGAAGGACCAACCTGGAGGCAGGGGACACTCATCAGGAGAGTCTTCTGGAAAGGAAGCTGGCAACTCCGAAGGATCTTCTAGTAGAAAAACTAGCTCACAGTCTCACGAGAAAGGAAGGAAGCGAAAGCATTCCAAAAGTTGTGATCTTGAAGAATTTGAGAAAGCCAAACCACCCTCTTTCGATGGAGAGATTAAGAAAGGGGAAGAGGTTGAAGCTTGGTTGCTTGGTTTAAATAAATACTTTAGAGTCCATGACTACTCTGAAAACTTGAAGGCTCAAATACCCATCTTCAACATGAATGGAAAGGCTTCCATTTGGTGGGAAGATCTTAGGAATGTGAAAGGATTCCATGAGAAGGACTTGTCATGGAAACAGTTCGATAAATACTTCAGGAAGAAGTATCTGTCAGAGAAATACATGGATGGGAAGACTAAGGAGTTCTATGAACTGAGGCGAGGACAGCTCACCATAGATGAATATGTCAATAAATTCCTTGAGCTACTGAGGTATGTACCCTACATAAAGGATGAAAAGGTAAAAGTCCAACGATTTATCAGTGGGTTACCTCAGACCTACCGAAACAGGATTGAGTTTGACAAGCCGAAGACCTTAGAAGACCTATTGCCACCCGAGTGACCCTTAACATACTTCTCCTGGGATCTTATGACTTGTTGATTGGTATGGGCTGGTTGGCTACTTATAAAACTACGTTGGACTGTTACCATAAAACTTTAGAATGTGTAAATGAAGAAGGGAGAAAGATAACACTCCAAGGGATTTAGAAGCATGTCACAGAGAGACAAATATCAGCCCTTCAAATGAAAAAGTATTGTAGAAAGGGGTGTACAGGTGTTGGAATCTATTGAGGATGACAAACCAAACCTAGAGGACCACCACATATTAAGAGAATATAAATACGTGTTTCCATAAGAGGTACCAGGTCTACCTCTGAGAAGAGACATTGAATTCTCTATAGAACTTGCACTAGGAGCAGTGCCAGCATATAGAACGCCCTATAGGATGAGTACGCCATAGCTAGTTGCGCTCAAGCTACATCTAAAGGAGATGATGGACAAAGGCTACATCTAACCCAATGTATCTCCATGGGGAGCACCCATTTTGTTTGTGAAAAAGAAATATGGCACACTTTGATTGTACATAGATTATAGACAACTCAATAAGACAACCATAAAGAACAAGTACCCCTTACCAAGAATCGATGACTTGTTCGACCAATTGGGATGTGCTTCCATTTTCTAAAAGATTGAATTAAGGTCTGGATACCATCAAGTCCGAATTAAGGATGAAGACATCCACAAAACATCCTTCAAGACAACGTATGGTCACTGTGAATTTGTGGTGGTGCCATTTTGGTTAACCAATGCCCCCGCCACTTTTATGTGCTTGATGAATAATGTACTTAGCAAATTTCTGGACAAATTTGTATTGGTTTTCATTGATGATATCCTAATCCACTCCAAGAACAGAGAGGAGCATAAAGAACATCTTAGACTTGTACTTCAAGTACTAAGAGAGCATCAACTCTACGCTAAGTTTACCAAGTGTAACTTTTTCCAGAAGTAAGTGCATTACTTGGGCCATGTCATTTCTGAAGAAGGGGTAGCAGTAGACCCCAACAAGATCCGGTCTATTATGGAATGGCCTACCCCAAAGGATGTATCTGATATCAGATCCTTTATGGGCTTAGTAGGATATTATAGAAGGTTTATAAAAGGATTTTCCAAGATTGGTTGTCCAATCACTGCCCTCCATAAAAAGGGGGCTAAATTCACTTGGACATCAAAATGTGAAGAAATATTTCAGGAACTGAAATACCTCCTGACCCATGCACCCATGTTGAAGATTGCAGACCCTAATAATGACTTCCTCGTGTGTACAGATTCCTGCAAGAAGGGACTCAGAGGAGTCCTTATGCAAGAGGGACGTGTAATTTTCTATGCGTCCAGGAAATTGAATGAGAATGAAATCAATTATGTGACCCATGACCTAGATTCGGTTTCCATAGTGCATGCTTTAACAATGTGGAGGCATTACCTCCTAGGTAGGAGATTTGTACTTATGACAAACCATTGTGAGTTGAGGCACCTGTTTGATCAACCAAAACTCAATGCTAGACAAGCTAGGTGGGTGGCTCTCCTTAGTGAGTTCAACTTCGAAATCAAACACATCAAAGGGAAGGAAAATAGGGTAGCAAACGCCCTTAGCAGAAGTATGAAAATGATTCACCTAGCAGCAATAAGCACATGTGAAACAGATGTCAGGGAAAGAGTCAGGAATGCACAAGAAATAGATGCATTCTTCAAGACCGTGACCTCATACCAATGGAAAGAGCCTACAGGGATCAAGTATGAAGGCTATCAGATGATTGATGAAGGCCTGCTAACTTACAGAAATAGATTGTATATCTCAAATTGTGGTGACTTGAAGAGGTTCATAATGGATGAACTACACAAGAGACCATATATTGGTCATCCAAGTTATCAAAAAATGATCACGGCCAATAGAAAACAATTTTATTGGCCTGGATTTAAAAAGGACATAGTTGATTACTTAGCTAAGTGTCTAGAATGCCAGCAAGTTAAGGCAGAACATCGGCATCCAACAGGGTTGTTACAGCCCCTACCAATCCCAGAATGGAAATGGGAAACCATCTCCATGGATTTCATCACCGGATTACCAAAGTCGACCAAGCAAAATGATGCCATCATGGTCGTGGTGGACAAATTGAGTAATTTTTCTCACTTTGTTCTTGTCAAGTCAACTTGCAAGGCAATAGATATTGCCAACATCTTCATGAAGGAGATATTTAGACTGCATGGCATGCCCAAGGAAATTGTATCTGACAGAGACAACAAATTTACTTCAAGCTTTTGGAAATCCTTAATGGCTGGTTTTGAGACTAAATTATTGTTCAACATAGCCTATCACCCTCAAACTGATGGACAGACAGAAAGAGTAAACCAAATATTAGAAGACATGCTAAGGATGCATGTAATGTGTTGGAGCCGCCTTTGGTTTTCTAGCCCGTCGCAAATTTCATTCTTAATGCTCGAAATCAAAAGATGGTTTTCGTATTTTCCCTCTGTGGTTTCAAGATCTCTGAAGCTTTATCACGCTAGCAGCGATGATTATTGTAATCTCGAGACGAGTCCAACCTTTCGTAAAAATGTTTCCTCTTTTTTTCTACCTCGGGATCTCGTAGGTCGGATACTATAAGTCATGTAGTTCACACATCTCGAGCTACGAAACGGCGAAATTGCTTTAATTTTTCACCTAGGGCAGTAACGAGAGTAAAGTTTTCCTTAAACCATGATTAAACGTCATCGGGTTTTCGCACCTCGGTGTTCACCAAATCCAAAAATTTATTGTCGTAGCCCCGATAGTCGAGAACACGAGGTCCTTATTTTAGTAACCTGTGTCAAGGTTAAAAGTAAAAGCTAAACCATGGTAAAAGTTCTATCGGCAATTCGCCACTCAGCGTTTTCTTTTTTAAAAGTTCCACCGTCTCAGCCCCGACTCGCGAAGTCACGATAAGGATATAAACATAATTAATTAATCACTAAATCCGAGTTTATCTTCCCTTTTTATTAAGTTGTATTATCGCAATCTCGCGGTTTCGCAGCTCGGCATGCAAACCTCCCGGAAACTTATTTTCGAAGCTCCGAGTCACGATATGGCGAATATAATAATTATGAAATTAATTGAGCCCCTAATCATGATTACGTTTTGTATTAACCAAAATCGATCATTGCAGTCTCGGGTGTTAGAGGTTCAAAGTGTTAAAGTAAAATCCCCGATATAACGAGTACCGAAATATTGATTAACGTTGGTAAAACCGGATTAATTAAGCTAAATCAATACATATCCTGTGTTTCGATGCTTGCATGATTTACGAGGTAGCCTTATTCTTTCCATATGCCACCTGACATTTTAAACCGCCAAAATTTATGACATTAATGAGGAAATAGGGCAAATCAGTGAATATAAGATCGAATTTTTATGGCAAGATTTATTTCTAAACATGATTTGATAGACTTGTTTTGAAAGGTACCGAGTTTTCGAATATATATAAGAGCTGTGGTTCATTATAACAAATGCATTTTCATATTAAGCAGAGCACATTATCTCTGAGCAAGCTGACTTCTGTATGTATACATAATTCTATCGCAGAAGAGCTAAAGCAAATCCCCCGCCATGGCTCCGCGAAAAGCATCCAAAGCCAGTGTTGAGGTTTCGAGACAAGGCTCAGACAACATTGTTGATACTTCGCCTCGAAGTATCGACTCGGTCCCGAATTGGTCGTTCGTTTCAGATTTCTGCAGGCTGAATTGGTGGATTATTCCGATGACTCCAGTGACAATGAAAAAGATGATATAACCACCAAGTATAAGATCTTCATCCAATCCGGAATGCACAAAGTAGCAGCCAGGCCACGACTACTACCATATTATGATATGGTCCGATGGGCATTGGACCATGTGGACATACCAACCAGAACCATCATGAATGAGCAGAAAGTCACCATCGGGACTTTCAGGCCGGAACATCTGCAAGCCATGTATAAGCTGCCCACGACGTCTGACTATACATACGGCGCCAAATTCTTGGACGAGTTCAAGCAGAAGGAATGCATACAGTACGATAAATCCATGTCCAGTTTAATAAGAGATTGGGTTTCGCATGTCGTGAAGTTCAGGGCTAATAGCCACGGCATATATTCAATAGCTTCCTTAGAACCACAGTACAAGTACGTTGCCATGATGACATGCAGGTTATACGGGAGAGAGGACACCTCACATTTTTTTCTTCCGTGGGTGCCTCTAATGTTTCGGGTCGCCGAAGGCAGTTCCTTCGACTGGGCGAAAATGTTGTCCGATAGCTTGACCAGTCGAATCACAGAGTATCGGGTGTAGAAAAAGGGCGGAAAGGCGTCTTCATTTTTCATGTCTACATACATTATGGACGCCGTGTGTTTTTTAACACCATTTCTCTTAATGAACTGGAGTTGGACCCCAGCAGAAGACGAGCCTATCCACGTTTATCATGCGAAATTATGGGAAAACAAAGCGCCAAATTTCGTATATGAAATCTTCAACTGGGTGATGGTGCCCCTACATGTCACTATTTTCGACCACCCGCCACCAAGGATCTCGGACAGTATAGTGACAAATCTGAGCAGCATAGTCGACTGGTATGTGGAGGTCGAATTTTCATACCTCAGAGTTTTCGGGGCTTCTGTTCCCCCGCATGCATTGCCATTGTTCATTACCGACAAGTTGGCTTGTCGTGAGGTTGCTAGGCAAACAGTAATTGGTGGTATAAGTAAGGAGCTTAAGGGATATTCAAAGAAGGTATGGCCACCTTTTCCTGTTCATTTAAATTCATATTCTTTATTAGATTTCGGGCATGCCAAACATGAGGCAACAGCCCTGGAGGACCTAAATTTGGTCCTCATTGAGTACAAGAAGCACGATCCGCAAAGGGTTGTGAACAATCATTTGGCCAGTTGCGGGCTCAAGATATTTGAGCACGAGAATTCACCCTCAGATGAAATTTTCTGAGTCACAAGGTCCTATGCCGAGATTCTAGCTCGGATGCAAACCTTGGCACCCAAGGAGAGAGCCGATGTTCTGAATTTCCAATAACATCGACGCAGTGGTCTTCCTGCAGTGTTGCGGGGCAAGAGTCCAGCTACGGCGGAGGTCAAACAAAAGGATGCCGAAGGCTCTAAGGATGCAAACCCCGATCAAGAAAAACACCAGGACGAGAGAGAGCAAACCAAGAGTCCGAAAGCAGAAATAAAGACTCCAGACCCTCCAAAGAAGCAGAGTCTGGTTACTACTCCAGAAAAATCAGCAAAGCAGGTCGGAGAACCTATCACATCAGTTACTCCCTTGCAATCAACTTAGGGAAATATTGATGCAGGATGGATCTTCAATGAAGAGTTGAGGCCTATAAGGGTAGAAGAACTCCCTCTAAATGAGTTTTTCTTCGATAAGAAGAGGAAGGCAGTGGTAAAAAGGGAATTTTATCAGGAAGGAGAGTCAACGGCCAAGAAATACAAAGTTATAACTGATGGAAAAGATAAGAAGAATGAACAATTAGCGACTGAAATAGAAGGGACATTAGGAGCATACACCACGACGAATCAATTTTCAGTCGGAGTCTTAAAAAACCAGCTGAAACGAAAGAATCGCCTCATCAAGACCCTGGAAGCTAGACTAGCCACAGCAACGGAGACTGCCAAAGACCAGGCGAGTGTGGGTATATAGCAAGCAAGGTTGGCCGATAAAAATGAGATAGAGCTGCTCAAGTCTAAGCTCGAACAAGCGCAGCTGGTAGTTCGGGATGGTCAAATACAAGCGATTCAGCAAAAAGATTTGATCCAACAGCTGCAGGCTAGGGTGGAAATTGTCGAAAGCAAAGTGATAGATATCGGGATGTTTCAATCCCAAGCGATGGAGATGCGGGGCAGAGTCTCTGCGACCCAATGAAATTTACTCGGCAAGGTAGAGGAGATTCGGGACAACTACTTGCGGCACGGGTTTCCTTCCAAGAGGCAGTGATAGCCACAAACAACAGGGATTCAGGAAGCACTCCCAGGTTCACCATTTCGGAACAGACCAAAGGAAACATTCCATTGAAAGAATGGGAGCACAACATCGCGGAAGACAAGCTGCAAGCCAAAAAGGTAACAAATTCCTTGGAAGAGGCTTTCAGTTCTATAGATGGAGATCTGCTAGGCATTAATAGCAGAGGTAGTGCCAAGGCATTGATTCAGGTGAATATGGAAAAAATCTCGCTTGATTTAAAGGAAAAAGAAGAAAGGGATTCGGTCGAGATCTCCCAAGTGACTATGGCAGACATAGTCCAAATAGACAAATGTATGATCAAACCAAGCGCTCAATTATGCGCTATCGACATCATAGACAGACAGATCGAAGACAGGCTACCACAGTTAGCCCGAGAATGTTACTTTTTTGAAGTCAGCTGTCAAGCAGAACCATCGAGGCTGATATCTCAGCTGGTTGAAAGATGTGTCACATGTATCAATCACGCGCGAGGACAAACGTCTAGCACCAAGTGAAGACAGAGAAGAAGAAATGGAGCGATTGCTCTCCTCCCTATCATAACCGAAATTTTTGTAACGATTGAGATTCTATCTTATTGTAAAACTGTATAAATATACCATAGAAAGGGGGGAAAAAGGGGCTGGACCTTTTTGTGTCAATTGTAACAGAGTTTTTACACTTTAAGAGTTAATACAAAGCAAATCTGAAGATTCTCAATTCTGTCATGACTGTGTTATGAGTTTGTTTTCTTGTATCTCATATTCGTTTCATTTCATATTCTTATCTGATGAATGCTTCGTTATAATTTAGTACGACCACTACTATAGTGAATGAATTTTGGTTTTCTATAATTGTTTATTGTTTTTCCTCTGTACCAGCTATCAGCGGGTGTAAGACCAGTCAACTCTTTCAGAAGTCCATATATATTTTATGCTTCATCGGGTTATTTCCTTGCAATTTTCATTTTCTATTTATACGTGAGATTCTCCCTTGATAGGAGCCTCATTCGATAGACAGCTAAATGTTTTTCTCCCACCTCATACTTTTTATTAAGATATAACTCAGTTACGAGAAAGAGCCTTTGATTTGCACCCTGTTTTATTCCCGAAACTATGAATTCTCTTTTATACGACCAAATTGAGACAACACTTAATTTCTCTCTGAAGTTTTTCTTATTTTACTGTTCCTCCATGACTGTCCCTGTACCAACATAGCCCAATATCGAACCCGGATTATCAAATCAAACGCACATTGCCTTAAACCTTTTCGACACTATCCTTAAAACCGCTACTACCTAGGTTGAACTCGAACGTTCATGGGTAGCGATTGAACAGGATATAACCATCCAGAAACAATTGGAAGCTAGACAACGCCAACATAGAAATCTTTCCTAGTTTCCTTTGCCGAAGGTTGACGTTTCTCTCTTCTCCACCCTTTAACCACTTTTGGATGCCTAGACATTGTACTTCTAAGCCTTAAGTACAGACTCTGGAACAACATAATGCATCAGCCTAAGAAGTGGGAAGACTACCTACCATTGGTAGAGTTTGCTTACAACAATGGTTATCAAGAATCCTTGAAGATGAGCCCTTTTGAAGCCCTCTATGGTAGACAGTGCAAAATCCCAATTAGCTGGAGTAATCCAGTGGACAGAATTATAATCGGACCCAACATGCTGAAATAAATGGAACAAGAAGTGATTCAGATAAAGAACAATCTGAAGATTTCTCATGATAGACATAAAAGTTACGCCAACAAAAAGAGAACTCCCAGAGAGTTCAAGACAGAAGACCATGTCTATCTCAGAGTTAGGCCCAGGAAGAGTTTTCTGAGAATGGGATCTTTTTCCAAGTTGGCACCTTGGTATTGTGGACCCTTTGAGGTCTTAGATAGAGTGGGACTTGTAGCCTATAGGCTAGAACTCCCTCCCACAGTAAAGGAACATAATTTTTTCCATGTTTCATTATTGAAGAAAAATGTACATGATTCTAATCATATAATTGACTGGTCTACGATCCAGGTGGAGTCGGAGGGAGAATTCCTATTAGAACCCCAATGCATACTAGACAGGAAGGAAACCTCACTCAGGAACCAAACCATTGCACAGGTCAAGGTGCAGTGCAAACACTTTGGCCCAGATGAGGCTACGTGGGAAATGGAGGATGCCATGAGACATGCATATCTGATTTTGTTTACTCTTGCATATACATATCATGTTAAAATATAGAACATAGAGCACGATATTCCTTTAAGGGGGAGGGGATTGTAACACCATGTTTCCCCCAGTCTGTAAATATAACTATATTGGCCAAGGAACTATGGCAAACTCAAAGATGTGAATGTTTGATTTGATGGACCTTTGTATAAAAGGTCGATGAATGTAAATTCTGTTATTTTAATAGAAAATGGATACATTTTGCATGACTATTAGAAAGGGGATGTTCTAAGAGAGACCATGAATGCTAGGAAAAGGTGGTGGAGGGGACCAAGAATGGTTGCATTAGCCTCCACTGAACTAGTACTTTGTTGGAATTAATTGCTCAAGATCAGAACAACCCTCTGACCTAGGAATGAATTAATTTCAGGCTGGTAGGTAAGAAGACCTCCTCAAGAGTTAATGAGGGGATGAGGCAGACCGCCCATCTATAAGGCTTCCAGACCTGACCACAGATAGGGAATTCGAGCCACATGCAATCTTGTTGGAGAAGGCAAGAAAGGAAAGCGTGGGGATCAGGGGAGAAAAATATGCGAAGAGTGCAGAGACGAGAGTTGACGCTCTCAGATCTGAGGAAGGACTCAAAGAGGAAAGTGAGTTCTGATCGTAGGAAATAGAGATTGAGTCAAGAGAAGGAGCGTAACCTTCGTCCCTATCTATTTCTGTACTAGGAGAAGGAGAGTAACATTCATCCCTAACTTCCATTGAGATGAAAGAAAGAGATTAAATCTCAAAGCATCATCGTCTAATCTTGGGGGTGGCCACTGGTAAAGCCATTAGGAGTGGCTGAGCCTATGGTTGGGTGGAAACGAGCACCCCTTTCAGCAATCGCATCACGCCTTATGATTTTGATAAGTGTTTTCATGCCTTGTGCTTTGAATTGGAAATAATGGATGCATGCATGTATTTATATGTCTATAAATGGTTTATGTATTGAAATGATTAAGTTATGAGTATGTGTTTGTTCCCTTGAGAACTGAGGATTTTGCTTGATTTTCCATATACTCCGGTTTAATTCCTCGAAGGCATTCCCCAGGGAATTACACCATGGTTCCAGAGTCGAAGCAAGCCTCTTGGCACTGCTACCATTTCAGTAACCTCGCGAGTTTACCTTGCCCTGTTTTAGAGCTTAAAGTTCTGCGAGTTAGGGAGACGTTCCCTTCAGACCAGTTGTCTAAGAGACTTTGAATTTTCGTCCAAGTCCTTAACCAAAAACATGGCTAAGAGTAGATTTCATAGCCCAAGAGTCATCTGAAGGTCCATGTGACCTGGGTCTAGGAACCCTGCGCTAAAAGGAGTTAGCTCATGACGGTTTCGAAACTTCGGGAGCTCAAAGCTCTGTGACGTCAAGTTTCACAATAGTCAAAGTTACCCTAACTACCATAGTAACAAGAGCCATATATGACTTAAGAACCTGACAAAGGAGATGTATGCGAGCTGGTTATTGGGAGGAGAAGTTATCTTGGTTGTTAGATCGACTCAAAGACCCACTGGAGTTAACGAATCAAAAACGAGTCGCTCGATTAAATCAATGGTTGGGAATCATGGCGGAGCGCGAAGATCAAATTAGTGGACATGCTAATTCATGGCCCACAATCAACCAATATTGTTGATCTCGTTGGGAATGGAAGATCAATGACCAGGATTTGATCAGAGTCGGGCGATCACTTCCCAAATTGTAGAGATTGGACCCCTCAATCACTGTGAACCGTCAATCTGTGAACGAAGATCGATGGTGGGGAATCATTGCGGAGCGTGAAGGTGAAATTAGCAGACGCGCTAGTTTGTGGCCCGCAATTCACCAACGTCGTTGATCTCGTCGGGTTGGAATATCAATGACCCTGATTAGACCGAGTTGGGCGAATACTTTTCAGATTGTGGAGGTTGAGCTCTCTGATACAGAGTGCGCATGTTGGGGTCCCACAATCACTGTGAACCATCGATCTGAGAGAAAGGACATGTGTCGGCGGATCTTCGACTTCAGGTGTAATCACTCTAAGAGAAAGTGAGTATGGAAGGCTTGAAACTCCCTAAGCTCAAAGAGCCGAAGTGATTTGCATCCGTATATATGTGGGAGACACGCGACGATAGATTGTCAACTTCGGGTGTAATCACTTTGGGAGAAAGTGAGCATGGAGAGGTTGAAACTCCTGAAGCCAAAGAGTCGAAGTGATTTGCAGTCATTTATATATGGGAGACACGCGTCGACAGATCATCAACTTTGGGTGTAATCACTCTGGGATAAAGCGACTGTGAAGAGGTTGAAACTCCTGAAGCCCGAAGAGCTGAAGTGATTTGCAGTCGTTGATCTATGAGAGACGTGCATCGATAGATCGTCAACTTTGGGTGTAAGCACTCCGAAAGAAAGCGAGTGTGGGGAGGTTGACACTCCCGAAGCCCGAAGAGCTGAAGCAGATCTGATTTGTCTAAGTTAAAGGGACAGGTGTCAACAGATCTTCCATTTAGGAAGATAGCCACTTCGGATGAAGGTGGGCTCACGAGAGTTGAGAACTCCCGAAGTAAGTAGTGACCATCGATTTGAAAGAGATGTGTGTCAATAGATCATTGACTTCGAGTGAAATACATTCAAGAGAAAAGGTGG
>JASDQU010739802.1:165390-185724 GCA_032191745.1 Picea mariana | reverse complement strand
TAAGTTAAAGGGACAGGTGTCAACAGATCTTCCATTTAGGAAGATAGCCACTTCGGATGAAGGTGGGCTCACGAGAGTTGAGAACTCCCGAAGTAAGTAGTGACCATCGATTTGAAAGAGATGTGTGTCAATAGATCATTGACTTCGAGTGAAATACATTCAAGAGAAAAGGTGGCGTGAGCATAT
This sequence comes from Picea mariana, assembly GCA_032191745.1. Classification (NCBI taxonomy): domain Eukaryota; kingdom Viridiplantae; phylum Streptophyta; class Pinopsida; order Pinales; family Pinaceae; genus Picea; species Picea mariana. Next base: position 185,538 of record JASDQU010739802.1, on the reverse strand, counting down.
GGGACTCCCAAAGGCCGAAGTCTCGAAGTGGACCTGAGTTGTTGATTTAGATGGATGCATGGTGCCTGATATGTAACTTCGGGTACAGATTACTTCGGAGGAAAAAGAGTTGGAGTGATCAAAACTCCCGAATGCCGAAGTCCCAAAGTAAGTCAAGGTCGTCAAAATCCCTGAGGAAATGCGGCGTTGGATCATGAACTTCAGAGGTTTGCCACTCYGGAGAATTTCGCATGGTGATCGTCTTTGCGCCTGTTGTCTTGGCATCTGGTCATAGYTGTGGTCATATGAAAGTATAGGGGGATGAAAGAACTCGAAGATCTTGGGAGAGGATATATGCCTGCTCTGAACTCGTTTCGGGGCATGGAGACTGTGGTTGGAAAGCCCTGGAAGAGAAGAATGGAATTGGGACCCCGAATGAGGGTATTGTTTTTCTTAAGAAGAACAAAAATTCGTACGCACTATCGTGGGTGTGTTACATCACCCCAGGGGGAGCATCATCGCAAGGAAAGAGAAAAGAAATATCCCCTATGTCATTGTTGTCAAAGGGGGAGAGATAAAGAGTAAAACAAAGTTAACTCAGAAGACTCAAAATACAGAATACATTCACAAGGGGAGTAAGATTGTTTTACTAAGGTTTCCATCAATAACAAAGGGGGAGATTGCTGGAAATTTGATTGCCGTTGATGTCAACCTTAATAGATAGGTGAAATATCATTGATTGATTGGTTTGAGAAGCATTGTCAATATTGGACATAATGTTATGAAGGTGACTTGAATGCCAATAGAAGGATAATATTGACTAAATATATTGTCTGAACTTGATGCACTCACACTAGTGGCAATATGTTCTATGGTGGAATGTATTATTAACATCCATGCACAAAAGAAGAAACTATCTAGACAAAAAGGGAAAATGAAGAATCCAATATGGATCTATACAAGTCACAAAGTCAAGAAGTCTGGTATAAAAGTCTCAGCAAGAAAAAAATTTACCACTGAAGCCTTAAGTCGAGTCAGAAACAATTGTCTCGACCAGTCAAACCCTAAGTTGAGTCGAAATAATTAAATGGGTCAAGTCGACTAACTAAAGACAAGAAGAAAGGATCAAAGTCTAGTGTTTCAATAAAATGCAGTAGATATCAGAAAGTCTGGTATAAACATCTCAACAAGAAGTTGAAGAAGTTGAAATTGAAAAAGTCAAAGGTCGAAGTCAAACAAAATGCAGTAGATATCAAGGAGTCTAGTATAAACATCTAAACAAGAAGTTGAAGAAGTCGAAGGTTGAAGTCAAAGAATTCGAAGGTCAAAATTGAAGAGGTCGAAGAATTTGAAGGTCAAAGTCAGATAAGTAGAAGAAGTCGAATATCGGTTCGAGTAGAAGTGAAGTAAATTACCCCAAAGGTCAAAGTCAGCCAAAACAAGTCAGGACAACCAAAGTCGAATTGCACAAGTCAGTCTTCTTCTAAATCGAATCGGTCCAAGTAGAAGTAAAGTAAATCACCTCAAAGGTCAAAGTCAAAGAAATTGAGTCGGGAAATACAAGTTGGCCAAAGCAAGTCACAATGACCAAAGTCGAATTACTCAAGTCGGTTTTCTTTTAAGTCAAGTCAGTCCAAGAAACAAGTAAACTAAATTTCCCCAAAGGTTGAAGTCGAAGTAAACTTAAATCAATTCGAGTCAAGGCTGAAGTAAGTTGGGTCGACCGGAATCGAATTACTCAAGTCGGTTTTCTTCTAAGTCGAGTCAATCCAAGAAAGAAGTAAACTAAATTACCCTAAAGGTCAAATCTGAAGTAAACTTAAATCAAGTTGGGTCGAGGCTGAAGCAAGTTGGGTCTACCAAAATCGAATTAATCAAGTTGAATTTCTTCTAGTTGAGTCGACAAAAAGATGTTTGTCGGTCAAATAAGGAAGGAAATACAAAAAAGGGTGAGACCAAGTCGAATCTTTAGTAACTAGCAGTTGAAAGGGAGCTGATTTTAATATCTACCATCAAGTAAAATGTTTATAAGTTGAGTTTAAATCGTCACCAACAAAGGAAATATATGGAGGTCAATTTAGACATTTTTGAAAAGGTAAAATGTATTGAAGTCGATCTGGCATCCGACAATGAAAGGAAAATCTAGGCAATTTAATTTCAAAGAACTGCCTGTACCGGCCACCTCGCACCTTTTATGGGGAAATTTCTTACTTGTTGGCTAATTAAGCATGTTTTGCATAAAACCCATGTTGTAGAATTTTAAAATTTGTTTCCATCGCTCCAAAATATTCATACAAAAATAGTTGTGTAATTTTGTGTACGAAAATCAATTAGTAAAAGTTACCATTTGTGTTAATTAAATGAAGGGGTGCAATGTTTCATTCCAAAAGGACAGATTGTTTTAAAGTGGCACCCCTTGGAGGACATATAAGCAAATGAATTCAAAGGGAAGAAGAGTGTCTTTGTGGATATATATATATATATATAGAGAGAGAGAGAGAGAGAGAGAGAGAGAAATAATGGACTAAATGAAAATTCATTCTATTGGGTTGGTGCATGTTTACAAGTTGAGTCTTGTCATGAGGATTGGATTCCTCGCATCTCAGTTAGATCTGAGATCAACTCTTAGGGTCTTATTATGAGGATTGGATGCGTGTAGTTCTTAGTTGGATCTGAGAACTACAAGTTGGGTCTTGTATCAGAGAGTTGGATCTCTCATATTCAGTTGACGCTGAAGATATTAAAGGATTGATTTTATTTGTATTCATTCAAGTTAAATAAATAAAATAATGATATTTGATCTACTTCATATATTTTGTGTTATATATGTTTATGAATAATTATTTGAACTGCATATAAGTTATTCTGTTAATTTAATTCATCTATAAAAGTGTGAAAAGTAGCTAAAAGTTCCAGACATTGATTCACCCCGCCCTCTCAGTGTCAGTGTGTGTTTCAACAGAGAGAAGGGGGGATTTGGAAGTATTGTTATGCTACCAAAAATTTTCTTGACTAAGTTTACTTAGGAGACTTAGGATTGCAAACTTGTACAAGAGGTGGAAGCCTCTCCTTGAGAAGGAAATTTTTTTGCTATTGATTTTTGGTTTATTGTGTGTGGTCCCTTTGAAGCTCGAGGGATTAAGGGGGAAGAAGAGTACCCCTAGCGTTGGCTAGGATGTACCGGTGAAGTCTTGGATTAGCAGGTGAAGGAGAGGATGTAATGCAAGCTTTGGATTGAGGATCATGTTCATACTATAGATTATTTGGGTTGGTTTTCATTGATGTCAACCCTTGAAGAAAGTCTAATAGCGAATTCTGGTAGCACAAAGGTTTGGGTAATGGACCAAAGTTTGTTTGATGTATAATGGTTTGAGTTTTAATATATTTGAAGGTAATACTATTCTAGATGGATAGTACATGTCATGTCATTTCCGATGGTATGTGGAACATCTCATAACTCTTCACGGTTAGAAAGTTATGGCCATGTGAAGTTGGAGAACCCTCACGAGTCATCTAGAAGCCCCAAAAGGTCAAAATAGTCAAAGTGGTTGTAAAGAAGAAATTATTTAAATAATAAAGTGAAGTGATGAGTGTACTATAAGTCAAAGTGGATACAAAATAAATTATTTAAATAATAAAGTTAATGGAGAAATCACTGAGTGGACAAGTGGTTAGAAGTGGGTTAGCCCTAAAATAAGGAAAGTGGTTTAAGATAATTAGAAGGTAACCCCTTGAGAATGCTACATAAAAGTATAAATAAGAGGCAAGAGTCTTTCATTTTAATTACACTTGAGCATATTGAATATATACAAGTGACTGAGGTAACCAAAGGATATCTAAGGCAAATTTCAAAAGGAAGGTGAAGTAAAGAAGGCCGAAATTCAAGGGAGGATAAATTCTTTTGATGATGTTTTCTAAGGTATGTTATTTACAGGTCATCTCACCATTATCGCAATAAATTTTTTTCTAAAATGATTCAGACTGTTAAATATGGAGGTCGTTGAGGAAACATATACAAGTAGTTGTGATAAACATTTCGGCTTGTGGGTCGTTGTATTTTTGGAGTTACACTCCATGGAAAATAGGGTTTGTGGCTAGTCCTGAAACTAATCTAAAACAAGTGTTTCGAGTAAAAACGTCATAAATTCTTCATAACATATCCAAATTCAGTAAGACCACATGTATTGGTTAGAGTATATTATGTAGTATTATGTGTACCATTTTCAGATCCATACAACAAATATTCTGTGTGGGGAATGCTCTACAAGTTAGCTCTCTAGAATAATCCAGAATTCAACAAGGTATGCCATTTTTGCTATAACTCTTTTTCTAAAATGTTCCAAGCAGTAAAACTTGGAGGAATTTCATAAAAGACAGTAAATAATATTGTGTACTATTTTTAGATCTGTATTCATTACAGGTACATAGTTATGATTATTTCAAGTTAGGGTTGTTGACTAATCCAAAATTAGTCATGTGAGACTAAAGTAAAGTTTGATGAAAATGCTAGTCTCTTGTTGTTAAAGTTAAGGAAGGTTTGCAGGTATGTGATCATATACACCAGGTCTATTACAGAGTTACAAATCAAATTTGGATGATGAAAATGATGAGGGCTTTTGGTTGAGGTACATGTTCGATACATGGTTGAGACAAGTAGTTGATGAGTTGGCACATACATGAGGTGTATAGTTGATGATGTTGGTACATCTTGATGAGTGATAGTTTATGTGTATTTGATGCATGATTGGTACATATTTGGTGCATGGTTTATGCACTCATTGATGGTAGAGGTTGAGGTATAGGTTGGTGCATGGTTGATGCACTTGTTTATGGTACAGGTTGATTACAGGTTGTTTGGTACAGGTTGTTTGGTGCAAGTTGATTGGTACAGGTTTACAATAGTATATCTCACAGTGATATGTGACAGTGTTTTCATCATTCTACTTCTACGATAGGGAGGTTGGATGGGGCAAGGACAGATGGTTGTAGCCACCTTCCGGTTGTAGTTGGAGAACATAGGGGGTTGTAGCCTCCTTCTGGTTGTAGCCAGAGAATTGGGGAGTTGGAGCTTCCCTCGGGTTGTAGCCTGAGAAACTAGGGGGTTGGAGCCTCCTTCCAGTTGCAGCTGGAAAACAAGGGAAGTTGGTGCTTCCAATGAATGTAATTCTTAAAGACATATAAGGAAAAACATTATGTGGTTTTCTCCCGCTTTGGGTTTCCACGTAAAAACACTGGTGTATTGTGTATGTGTATGATTTTTCATTTGTTCATTGTTTATTTACTCTACAATTATTGGATGATAATGCTACATTGATATAACACATGCATTTTATGGTTAAAAATGATTATATTTCTCTATTATTGATTCACCGCCCCCTCTCAGTAATCCAACAATTGGTATCAGAGCAGGTTCCTTTAGAAATCAGTTTAACCACTGAAGGTAGATCATGGAGAGAAACAACATGTATAAAAACATAATACCACATTTTGATGGAAAAAAGTATGCATTATGGAGTAGAAGGATGAAAACATATATACAGGCACAGGGATTTGAAATTTGACAATCAGTAGTAGATGGATACAAAGAATCAATAGTTCTACCAACAAGTGAAAAAACAATGAAACTTGGTCAAAATAATTCCAAGGCCACAAATGCACTTATGAATGGTCTTGGTGAATCTGTATATACCAAAGTTGTACATTGTAAATCCTCTAAAGAGATTTGGGACAAGCTTAAAAATATTTATGAATCATATTCAAAAGTAAAAGTAGCAAAGCTTCAAACTTATAAAGGTCAATTCGAACAACTAAAGATGAAGGAAGATGAGAATATTGCATCTTACTTCTTACGAGTCGATGAAATAGTGAATGGAATTATAGGATTGGGAGAATAAATTGAAGAATATTTGATTGTTCAAAAGGTACTAAGATCTTTTCCTATGAGATTTGATCATAAGATATCATCACTAGAAGAAAGAGCAGATCTAGACTCAATAAGCATGGACGAACTACATGGAATCTTCACAGCATATGAAATGAGAACTGAACATAAAAATCCAAATATAAAAGAAGCAACTTTCAAAGCATCCAAAAGGTCAAAGCAAAAAGGAAAGCAAAAGGAATATAGCAGCAACAATGACTACTCAAAAGATGATGAAGAAGAAGTGGCCAACTTTGTTGGAAGATTGAACAAGGGAACCAACGACAAATATAAAGGTAAGCTTCCATTGATTTGTTTTAATTGTGATGGTATTGGTCATTTTTCTAACAAATGTCCTCGTAAGAAAAATAAGAGGAATGATGAAGATCACTCAAATACAAAACAAACATGTAAAGGAAAAATAACCAAAAAGAAATCTTTTAAGAAAATCTTATGCACCAAAGAAGACATATCCTGATCAAATGAAGATGAAATCAGTGACAGTGAGACATAAAGGGTTCTAGTCATGGCAGTAGAAGACTCTGATAAAGCAGACATCGAAGAAGAMTATGAAGAGGCAGAAGTTGACTATCGAGAAGAATTGTTGAGTGCCATTGAAGTTATAAAAAGAGAAAATAAGAAAAACAAGAAGATACAAGCAGAACTAGACAAGAAAGAAGACACTCAAGAACTAGAACAATTGATCATGAMATTGAAGGTTCAAATAGAAGAAGATAAAAGAATTGAAGAAGCACTCAAAGAACAACTAGAAGAAAGAGACAAGATCATTGGAAATTTAGAAGCAGAGATTGTCACATTGAGAAATGATCTTCAAAAGAAAAATTTGTAGAACAACTCAAAAGTTTTGGATGACATTATCAACAGTAAAAATCCTTATCATGACAAGTCTGGACTTGGATACAATCAGACAGAAAAGGGATCAAGTTCCAAAGCAACAGAGCAAGAAACATACCCAAAAATTTATGCAAAAACAATCAAAGAGAATAGGAAGATTACAGGGACACTCCTCCACCGAGAAGATTCAGATTTTAGAATCAACGACTAACAGAAACAAACAGGCCTCGGGAAGAAGAAGGATTCATAAAAGTAACTCCTTTCAAAATATCTTCAACTCCTAGGTATCAAACTATCTTTTTTGGTTTATGTTATCCATGCAATAATTTTGGACATAAAGTTGTAAATTGCAGAGCTAATGGGAGGAACATAAACAACTTTGAAAGTCATACACAAAATGGTTATCCAAAAAGGGCTATTGAAACACATAGAAGAAACTACAACATGTTTGAATCATTGAACACTAAAGTGGAATGCTACAAGTGCAACAACTTTGTACACATGGACAAAGATTGTAGAATGACAGTCCCTCCTAGAGAACCACAACAGAACAACAACAATCACATACATGAACCTCGAAAGAGAACATGGATAAGAAAGCAGAATCAGTATAGCAATGAAGAATGCACACTCGCTCTACAAGATAAGCAGAACAAGAGTGGTTGGTACGTTGACAGCGGTTGTTCAAAACACATGACAGGTGATAAAGACAGGTTTCTTACATTAAGAAAGGAAAGAGATGGATCATTCTCCTTCGAAAATGATGATTAAGCTAAAATCATTGGAAAAGGCACAGTCATAATTGGAAACAAGAATACCAAGGAAGAAAATGTTTTACTAGTAGAAGATATGAAACATAATCTTCTAAGTGTAAGTCAAATGTGTGACCAAGGTCATAAAATTACTTTCGATTCACAGAAGTGTGAGATAAGAAAAGAAGGTTTAGGAAAATTGATTGCAATAGCTGCAAGAACTTCAAGCAACATATATGTATTAAGAGAAATTGGAAATGTAAAGTGTTGTCTAGGAAAGGAAGACGAAAGTTGGCTATGACACAAAAGAATGGGTCACATACACTTTGATAACCTTGTCAAAGTCACCAAAAAGGAAGCAGTTAGAGAAATTCCCCAGATCATGAAACCAACCAACACTTTATGCAAGCATTGTCAACAAGGAAAGAAAACAAAGACCAGGTTCAAATCAAAGGAATATTCAATGGCAAGACCACTGGAAATTGTGCATACTGATCTAGTTGGACCAACTACAAAAAAGGGTTTAAAAGGTGAGAAATACTTTATGTTATTAGTTGATAATTATACAAGAATGACTGCAGTTTGCTTTCTCAGGAATAAGTCGGAAGTTTTTGAAAACTTCAAGGTCTACAAGGAGATGGTTGAAAATGAAATGGATTCAAAAATCAAATGTTTGAGATATGATAATGGAGGAGAGTTCACTTCAAAGGAATTTATGGTGTACTACAACAGGCATGGAATTAAAAGTCAATTTTTTGTTGCTAAGACACCTCAACAAAATGGAGTTGTTGAAAGAAAGAAAATGACAGTACAAGAAATGGCTCGAACAATGCTAATGGATTCCAAATTGACAGATTTGTTTTGGACACATGCAGTGCATACAACAGTTCACATTCAAAACAGAGTAATGCTCAGAAACAATAGTGACAAAACTCCGTACGAGCTATGGAAAGGAAGACCAACAAATGTGAAGTACTTTAGACTATTTGGAAGCAAATGCTACATCAAAAGAGAAGATGGAAGAATATGAAAGTTTGACTCTCGTGTGGACAAAAGAGTACTTGTTGGTTACTCAAGTACAAGGAAAGCATATAAGTGTTACAATCTAAGGTTGAAAAAAGTTGTGGAAATCATCAATGTAACAATTGATGAAACAAGTGGACGAGAATTAAGGAAGAAGAAAATGAATCAATAGAACAACTTTACGAAGAAGAAGCAGAAGATGAAGAAGAAGTAGAAGGGGAAGATGAAGAGGATCAGATAAAAGTAGAAGAGCAAGTTCAACAAGTGCCTCCAAAGACACCTAGAAAACAAGTATAGAAGAATCATCCTTCAGATCAGATTATCGGAAGCACAGATGTAGGAGTTGAGACTAGAAGAAGAATTCGTTCACCGGAACAAACGCACCTAACACTCTTATCTACGATTGAACCAAACATTTTTTAAGAGGCCAACAAGGATGAATTATGGAATAAGGCCATGGATGGAGAATTGGATCAAATAGAGAAGAATGACACTTGGGATTTGGTTCCAAGACTAAAGAATAAGAATGTGATTGGCACAAAGTGGGTTTTCAGAAATAAATTGAATGAAGATGGACATGGTACAAGGAACAAAGCTAGATTGGTATGTCAAGGATATGTACAAGTTGAAGGAATCAACTTTGAAGATACATTTTCCCCAGTTGCCAGAATGGAAGCAATCTGATTTCTTTTAGCTTATGCATGCTCCAAGAATGTTAAAGTGTATCATATGGACGTGAAATCAAATTTTCTGAATGTGGAACTTAAAGAATAAGTCTACATCGAACAAACAAAAGGATTTCAGCTATCAGAGAACATAGATTATGTGTGTAAATTGAAGAAGGCCTTGTATGGTATAAAACAGGCTCCTAGAGAATGGTACTCTAGAATCATGCCAATTCATACTTTTAGGAAAGTGCTCAATCCATTTTAGAAATGAATCATGAAAAATCAAAGGTTCAATAGACTGGCTCAAAGAGTTTGAAGGTTGGTTGCCTTGGACATCTTCACAATCTGAGGTCTGGGAAGGGACTAGCAAGGACCTAGAAGATGACTGACAAATTCTTAAGGGAAGGCTGAAAGACTGAGATGACAGACTTCTTCTTAACGTATTCAACCTACCATTGAATTATAGGGTTTGTCTTAGAGGAAACTTTAGACAAAGGACATACTTCCCAACTATACCTTTAATGACATAGCAAGATAAAATAGTCGAAAGAGGCTGGAAAACATTATCACAAGGATCCTTCTCCGGGCAAAGGATGTCCTTACCTCTATCAAGATCTGAGAAAAACGGTGGTTGATAATCGTCTTCATGGAATAAATCCAAGTGCTCAAAGGAATAATCATCAAAATCCTCAAGGTATGACCAAAAATCACTAGGAGAATATAGCACCAAGTCATCCTTGGGTGTGTGAAAAAGGTTTGTAATCATGCCATCTCCTTGTTACCAATTATCAAAATTAGTAACCTCATATGATAGTTGTAAAGGCAACTTTTGGAAATGACCCTCAATGTCATAAATGTGATCTTCAATAAAACCAATCACATCCCACTTACGCCTTCCAACATGTATGAACTCGTCAATATTATCAACAATGTCACTACCTTTAGCATAACATGAAGGATTTAATGCATCCACGAGCTCCTCTAGCACCTCTTTTTTTTCCAAATCATAGAACAAAGCATCATCAAAATCTTGGAAAGGGAGGTAACTTACCATGTTCACTTCTTGTTGTGTAGGAGCATTATTGGCTTGGATGACTTCATCAAATGGAAGAGGGTCCAATACTTCACTAAGACTCATATCTTCGTCTTCATCAGAAAATGAAGGAGCTAACTCTTCCAAGGGTTCCTTTACTTCTTCACCTTCTGAATCATAGAACAAAGTATTATAAAAAACTGGAAAGTAAAATGACTCACCTCATTCTCTTCATCTTGTGCAGGAGAGACAAGACCTTGGAGAGCATCATCAGACAGAGGAGCGGTTACCAGTGCTTCATCCTCATAATTCACTTCTTTAGTGAAATCTTCATTGCATTCTATCGAATCATGGGAAAAATCTTGCTCCTCTTCAAGGGGTTGACATTTTTCTTCATAAATTTCTCCTTCTATATCAGAGGGTTCTTGGTATTGACTAAGGTACACATCCCTGAGATCTCCCACAATCTGAGTGGTGAATCCTTCCTTCTCTAGGGATACTGCGAGATTCTTAAGGGCATCTTCATATGTTAGGCATTGTGGTTTCACAAACTCAATAAACCTACTGATGAGGTCTACGAAAGATGAAATACCCCTATCTTCGCAACAACTCTTAAACCAATCTTGCAAAAAGGATGGCAGAGAAAGTATGAATAATTTTACCAGAACATCCTCCCCTCCCAATTCTATCTCTCTTATATACTTCAAGAATTCTACAATGTGAGTAATTGGGAGGCCTCCAAATCTTGGAGAGTTTCTTTACCATTTTGTATCAAAATAATGCGGGTATCCTTGAAAACTTTTGAAATCAATAGTTAGATACACTTGTTCCTAGGGTGCTGTGATCCCATAACTTGGAAATATCACATAATTGAGAGTAAGGTGGCACCTTGGAAAAGGTTAGTGGACTCACTAGATAATTTTCTTGAAACTATCAAAGGGATGAGGGGATCACCCTCAATGGTTTCACCAGGTAAGCTTTGTAAAGTAAAGGATTTTAAGGAAAGGCTTACTGAAAAGTGTCGTCTTTGAGGAGAATTGACTCAATGTTCCCTGACAACGGCACCAAAATGTTATCGCACAATTTTTACTTGTCCAAAATGGAAAAGCAAGTCGATGGTAAATTGGTGTAACATGAGGTTGTCCTGTCACTGTCACCCTAATAAGACACCTCTTTCTATTTAGGGGTGAAATCCCAGGGGAGACGTCCCCGATGACCTGGGGGCTTGAGAAGGAAAAGGTTGAGGTATCAAGAAAAGTTATCCCCTCTCACAAGTCACACTGATCAGAAAGTCCCAAAGGTTTAACAATATGAAGCAATGATATGCTTAAGTGTACCTGCCTAGAACAAGACAACAAGAAAACACTATTTTGCAAGTACAATTGATGTTGGTGCTTCGTAAAACCTTGGACTTGTCAATGAAAGAAATAAGTTGATATAAGATGAAGAAAACATAAATCTATAACAACAATGTATATATGATGATGGCTTCACAATTTATGCCTTAAACAATCTTCAAAATGACCCAAAATGATAACTTAACAATAACAATATGCTAGCACTTGTCAAAAGCTAATGAGGCAATGTAAAAATCAACTTTAATAATTTCTTTTAGGAGTTTTTACTGCTGTAATATATGGTTGTAGCTTATTTTGTAACAACATCAAGAATGTTAGTAGATTAGTCCAATCTAGGGTTAGGAAAGGTTAGCAAATAGCTTGAGCTATAAGATTTAAGGGTTGCTCTCATCAATCAATTAAGTATGAGGCAATAACCGGTGTCTTTAGGGCTAATGGAGTCACTTTTTGCAGTAACAATCTTGAATGAAACAAATGATAATGTGTGAACTAGAGACAAGAGGGACAATGATTGAGGTGTTGGTAACCCAAGGCCTCAATCACCAAACCCTAGAAGGAAAACGACTACTAAGAAGTAGGTAACCCTAGGCCCTAGAGGTTTTCCTTCTTCTTTAGCTCAATCTTAAGATAAATAAAGGCTTGATGAAGCAAATGATGTTAGAGTGCTACAATGGTAGGTCTCTAGCACATGCTTCAATGGATAGGTTTTCTACCAAAATCTAACAAGTGGATAGCTATTGAGATAAGGACAATAACATGTGCTTAATCTCCTAGGGTTTTATACTAGAAATCTCATGATCTTAGTAAATGAAAAGTAAAGATACTATAACAATTCAAAGAAAAGAAGAATTGCAGAATTTCACTTACATTCACCAAAAATAATCTAGCAAATTCCCTAGTTGAACACTTTCCACCAAGAAAATGCCAAAAAACACCAAGATAAGCCTCCTCCAAGAGTTGCGCACCACTTAATTTAAGCCAATAAGCCTTAAAGAGGTTGAATTTCAAACCTCACTTGTGTGAGTGAATCAATAATAAAAAATACAAGGGACCAAAATCTTATTTATACAATCCAAATGACCTTTAATTACAAAATTAAGTTAAAAAGGCCGACATGGCCACTTACACCAAATATCTAGTTTTTTACATAAAATTGACAATTTAAACCCTAATTTTATCTTTTTAGGGTGATGTCATGCCCCTCCTAGGGTGACGTTAGCCTTCTTGCTAGAACATTAGCCCTCCAAGTGAAACGTTGGGGCTCAAAACTCCTTACGACTGCCACACGTGCCAACCAAAGCCGTACTTAAGCTGGATACCTCAATTGGGTGACGTCAAGGCTATGAATGATGACATCAAGGGCCTTCAAGGGCCAACGTCATGGTGGGAGGGAAAGACCCCCCTAGGTCCAGGCCTACCAAGTTGTCTCTGGTGGAACGTCCTCCTCTCTCTCCGGTGCAAACCTCTGGTATATGTCTGCCCCTTGTTGGGGTCTCAACATCCATCTGGTAGGCTTTTATCCCTATGGAGGTTCAAGCTAATCATCTCCCCATCTGTACCTGTCTATCGAGCATGGTCATGTAGCAACAACAATTACTTCCTCCATGTACCTGTCTATCGAGCATGGTCATGTAGCAACAACAAGTACTTCCTCCATGGGCTCATAAGTCACAGGGATCATAGCAATGTCAATCACATCTAATAATCAAGTTACCCAAACATGTGCATAAAACCCCCTTCTCCCCAGACAAGTGCTCAAAGATGTTATGCTATTCTACAAGCCAGGTTTGGAGAGGGTTCTAAGATGTCCTACTGGGCTAATTCTCCTTAGGTGTGGGGTGTTTCTAGGTGAAGACCACTCTAGGTCATGTAAGTGGATGAGATGGTATGGGCATGTTTGGGCAAGGGGTGCAGTGATGACATGGAAATGCAGGGCTTACCTGTGGGTGCCTCTGAAGAGGGTGAGATGCACATTGTCATGGATGCAAATGTTTCCTATCCCATTAAATGCCTTTTTACTTTTTTAACTTATTGCTTTTTCTTTCAAGAGAAAAGTTGGGGGACACTGCCCCAGAGTGGTGACCAGTGGTGACAGTGTTATGCACAAGTATTTCACAGAGATGAGAGGGTTGGCTCGTGATGAGACCCCCTTTCTCTTGGCTATGCCACCAAGATCCACTACCCTGGCGTGGTGACTAGATGAATAGTAGTGTCATACCGCTACATGCCCATGGACCAAATAGGCTGGCTCGTGATGAGACCCCCTATCCACCAACCAGGTCTTGAGTTTTATCTTTTTATGGTTCCCCCCTTTTTTTCTTGTTGAGAATCCTTTTATTGCTTTCTCGAGGATCCCTAGGTGAAGCATCTCAAGGTTTGACCTTTTGGCTTTTATCTTTTGCCAGCTACTTTTACCCTCTGGGCCTTTAGCCCCTTCTTCCCACAAGGCAAGGTACAACCCTTTACTAGCTTGGAAAACCTAATGCCCGAACCAATTTAGGGGATAGATGAGAGGGAAGATGATGAAAAGTGATAAGTATGGTGGGAATGGATGATGATCTTTCATGAACCCACCCAATGGCAACTCACTCCTAAGGGAACCAACTTGCTAAGGCATTCTGTCATCCCCCCAGGTATGGACAAGTCAAAAGGCATAAATTCCAAGCACACGTCATGAAGCAAAAGAGAATTAAATGCACATAATCAAATGTTTTGAGAATAAGAGTGACACATACCATGATACCCAGACTCATTACCTCATGGAGCAAGACCCAATGTTGCTTCAAGCCCAGGCCGATGGGATGGATGTTCCTGCCGCTGACAGGATGGAGGCACTGAAGAAGAAGGATGGGCCCTCCAGGGCCAGGCTCAAGTCAATATGGCTCTCGGTACTCCATGTCTAGGACCTGTGGGCCTCGAGACATAATCTCCTTAGTTATGCCTTGATCCAGATTATTTATGGACGATATGAGAGTGGAGATATAATAAAGAAATGTACAGAGATATCTCGAATATCCAATAATATAACAGGAATGTATCAGAGATGCAACCATAAACACAGAGATACAATAATACAAAATTTTCTATTAATGAGTGAAAATGTACAAAGACTATAAAAATACAGAGTGAAAGACTCGCTAGAATGGTGGCAACTTATCTCTGAGAAGAGATGTGTCCGCTACTCGCATTCACAAGAAGATCATTACAATGAGACTCTGAAGGCATTTTTTAAAATAATCTGAAATGTCACAAGCCTTAGATATCCAAAAAACCTAACCCTAGGAGATGAAGCGCCAAAAGTCATGTGGGCCCCGTTTGGGTAAGTTAGTACATCGACTTCCTGGGGTCGTAACTTTTGCATACGATCTCCGTTTGGGGCGCACAATAGCTCGTTGGAAAGGTATCGTCGATGAGATTCATTTTGGGGGGCTCAATCAGATCCTTTGAATATTATTGAGAACCTCTATCCCGGAAAACCTTCATTTGGGCCCTCAAAATGGCCCCGGAAGTTAAAAACTGCTAAAAATAGTAAATTGCCAAAATTGCCAGAAAACTATTATGAGCTAGTTGGAAGAGGTGGGTGGCCATCGATATCCACATGGATCAATCCTCCCTCCTTAGGAAGAAATGGTCTCCATTGCATTTAGTTCCCAGGGGAGAGGGGAAATCGATTGAATCTTGGTGCGCTGCTTGCCTTGCTAGAGACGTTGCGTTGTGGAAGGCTTTCATGAACTTGTTGTTGGCAGGGTTGAATCTATTCAACCAGTCGGGCTACATGAGATGTCTGGGTGCAAAAGGAATCTTTGCACTTTGTTGCGTTCTTGTCGACTTGCTTCTGTTGGATAGAAGGTGCTTGGGCCGAGGTTGTAGCGGTTGCAGTATCCTTCTGTTCACCTTTTGAACAGATTGTGAAGAAGTTGAATTTTGTAGTATGAGATACTTCCTTGTGGCATTTTTTAGGTGGGACAATAGTTGGAACTACCTCTTGTATCCTGTAGATATGACCCCCAAGAGTAACAATGACACTACGTGGTCGCGACTCATAGATAGCAGGCGCTTCCACATATATGGTTGGCCCAAGAGAACATCACATACATCCAGTGGGGCAACATCACATAATACCTCATCCTTGAAGGGTTGGATGTCGTATGACAATCGACATTGTTGGCTGACATGAAGATCTCGTCCCTGGAAAAGCCACCCGATGTTGTATGGTTGCGGGTGTGGTGTTGTCGACAATCCCAACTATTTGATGACCTCTACTGAGACAAGGTTCTTCTGGCTTCTGCTATCAACAATAAAATGCAGTGGGGTCCCCTTCACCCACACCTGTGAATGAAAAAGGCACTCCTCCTCTTCAGGATCTGTTGATTCTTCTGGTTGAATTGTTGCGGTCATGATAATAGTAGTGGGGTCTGCGTCGATGATCTATCTTTTACCAGTATTTTGAGAATCAGATTCAGAATTAGGGTTCGTCTCCTTGTCTTTGATCTCGACCACCAATGATTCGGATTATTTTCGGCACGAAATGAGAGCGGAGATATAATAAAGAAATGCACAGAGATATTGCAGATATTCAACAATATAACATAAATGTATCAGAGATGCAACCATAAACACAGATATACAGTAATACACGATTTCTATTAATCAAAGAAATGTACAGAGACTGTAAAAATACAGAGTGAAAGAGTTGCTAGAATGGTGGCAGCTTATCTATGAGAAGAGATGTGATGGCTACTCGCATTCGTAAGAAGATGATTACAATGAGGCTTTGAAGGCCCTTTTACAATAAACAGGAATGCCAAAATTCCTAAACATCTAAAAACCTAACCCTAGGAGATGAAGCGCCAAAAGTCACGTGGGCCCCGTTTGGTTAAGTGAGTACATCAACTTCCTGGGGTCGTAACTTTTGCATACGATCTCCGTTTTAGGCGTGTGATAGCTCATTGGAAAGGTATTGTCGAGGAGATTCATTTTGAGGGCTTAATTATCCCTTTGGCTATCATTGAGAACCTTGATCTTGAAAAACCTTCATTTGGACCCTCAAAATGGCCCCGGAAGTTAAAACCTGCTAAAAATAGTAAATTGCCAAAATGGCAGAAAACTGTTTTGAGCCATTTGGAAAAGGTGGGTGGCCACCAATATCCACCTGGATCAACCAATGACTATTTTGAGCGACATTCATTGGGTTTGTGCCAAGGGCTTTTGTGGAAATCACACCATTTCCAATGTCCTCCTTCGTCTTCATGTTACCCTTCTTTTCCTGTGGCTTGGATGGGTTTTCTGAAGGCTGGTTGTTAGGGTCATCTTTCCCATACTTTGGTTGTTGCGGATTTGCAGACCCAAACTCCCACTTGTTCTAGTGCTTTAATTTCTATTCAATTTTAATAGCATATTGATAAGCAATACCCAGTGATGAGATGTCCAGAAAATCCATTTCAGTTTGGATGTATCTATGTAGAACCCCACGGTATTTCAGAACCAAATGTCGCTTGGAGTCTTTGATACCCAGCTTGGTGCACAAGGTATGGAAGGTATTGGTGAACTTTGGCACTGCTTGGCCCCTATCTTGATGCAACGCGGTCCATCTCATGTACCAGTCTTCATAATTGCCAACAAGGTAACATTGTTCCTTAACCGCATCCACACAAAATTCTCAATTGGGCTTGGCCCCATATATTCCAAACTCCTCTGTGGAACTTTGCTCCCAGTAAGTTTCCCACCAATGTTTGACATGGGGGAGATCCTTAAGGAGTGCGAAAGTTATCTTTTCCCTGTCAAAAAAATAGTGAACAAAGAAATAACCTTCTAGCATATTTAACCATTTGTCTAGGGCATCCACATCTATCTGACCTTCAAATACAAAAATATCAAAATTAACCTGTACCTTGAAAGGTGAGGTGCCTTCAAAGTGCTCGCTTGATGAAGACGCACATGTTGTTATGGACAGGTGTTGAAGGATGTGGGAAAAATTCTCCATCATATCGTCCCTCTATCGCGTGAGAGCTTGCTCAAGCAACATATTAATAGAATCTTTTGCTCTGTCTTTTTTTTTTCTTCTGCCATGGAGGGTTTCTTGGGAATGCGAGAGTGATTTTCCTCAAGAAAGATAAGCTCGAGACCCAACTTGCTATACTCAGACCTCGTCGAGGACATGCACTAAAAAACGATCAAGAGCAGTCTGCTCTGATACCACTGATCCGAATTATTTTCGGACGAAATGAGAGTGGAGATATAATAAAGAAATGTACAGAGATATCTCAGATATCCAATAATATATCAGAAATGTATCAGAGATGCAACCATAAACACAGTGATACAATAATACACAATTTTCTATTAATGAGCGAAAATGTATAAAGACTGTAAAAATACAGAGTGAAAGACTCGCTAGAATGGTGGCAACTTATCTCTAAGAAGAGATGTGTCCGCTACTCACATTCGCAAGAAAATCATTACAATGAGGCTCTGAAGGCCTTTTTTAAAATAAACCGGAATGTCACAAACCCTGGACATCCAAAAAAACTAACCTTGGGAAATGAAGCGCCAAAAGTCATGTGGCCCTGTTTGGGTAAGTTAGTACATCAACTTCTCGGGGTCGTAACTTTTGCATACGATCTCCGTTTGGGTGCACGATAGCTCGTTGGAAAGGTATTGTCGAGGATATTCATTTTGGGGGCTCAATCTGAGCCTACGACTATCATTGAGAACCTTGATCCTGAAAAACCTTCATTTGGGCCCTCAAAATGACCCCGGAAGTTAAAAACTGCTAAAAATAGTAAATTGCCAAAATTGCTAGAAAACTGTTTTGAGCCAGTGGGAAGAGGTGGGTGGCCACCAATATCCACCTGGATCATCCCTAGGCTAGGGGATAACAGTTCCCATGCATCTTCCCAAAAGAGAGCTAACTTTCCGTCGTGGACTTCCCATAAACAATGGGCATGAACCAAACTCTGATTCTGCCAAGCATTATTCTAGATCATTGAGCCCATACATTTACCATCGACGCAGATTAAGCTTTGGAAATGATTGATAGGGGTATACTTCAACTTCTAGAGCTTGGACCATAGGGATGCGGGGGACTGGATCCATCTCCACCAGAGCTTGGTTGTCAACGTAGAACTGGTCAGTTGTGGTTCCTTGAGTCCCAAACCTCCTTGAGGCTTTGGACAACAGAGGGTGTTGCAAACTACTAAGGGATGTTTAGAGTTTTTCGAATGCCCTCCATAAAGGAATTTTCGTTGAAGAGCCCTCATATTATGTAGGTACTTCACCGACGCTGCTAGTAGCAAGAAGATATACACTAGGAGGGAAGAGAGGACTGACTTAATCAAGAGGAATCTCCCGAGCAAGGACAAAGAATGACGAGTCCAACATCCCAACTTGGATTCCATTTTGTCCAGAATGGTCTCCCACGAGGAGTTGTGGTGGGATTTAAGGAGTAGGGTGGCACCTAAGTATTTGGCTAAGAGAGTTGAGATAGGAAACTCAAGGAGATCGACTAAATGCTTTTGCACATTACGGGGGGTATTGAAGAAGAACAATTGGGATTTTTCCTGGTTTATGACAGTTCTTGAAGTGAGGTTGAAGAGGTCTAAAAGCGATTTAAATCCAATAACCTCTTTCACTGTAGGGGACCCCAAAACCAGATTATCATCCACAAACTGGAGATGGGAAAGTGCCTCCTCTTCCATGAGAAGGGGAAAACCTTTGATCACTCCTTCTCATTTTGCCTGGGAAAGGCTTCAACCCAGGCCTTCCACCTGAATTATGTAAAGGAAGGGGGAGAGAGGGTCGCCCTAACAGAGGCCTCTCGAACCATTAAAAGTTTTGGTGGGTGATCCATTTAACAAGATCAAGAAGAAGGCCTTCGAGACCATATTCATAACCCAGGTGACCCAATCTTCTGCAAAACCAAAAGCTAACAACATCCTTCTTAAAAAATCCCAGTTCATCCTATCATATACTCTAAACATATCCAGTTTCGTCATCATCCCTGCCTTTTTGGATATTTTTAGAGAATGTATCGCTTCATGTGCTACTATGATTTCGTCAAGGATTTGCCTTCCTTCCGCAAATCCCCCTTGTTCTTGAGATATGATTAATGGGAGGATTGGTTTGAGTTTGGTAGCTACTAGTTTAGAAATGATTTTATAATTGAGATTACATAAAGAGATACGACGAAACTTATCTGCAGTGTTGGCTCCTTTGACCTTCGAGATGAGAGTAATAAAAGTGGCATTGAAGGCTTGAAGAATAACTTTGGAGGTGCGAGATTCCTTGACCACCTCCCAATTATCTTGATCCAAAACCGCCCAACCCGCTTGGTAGAAATCAACTATGAAGCCGTCTAGTCCTGGAGACTTTCCGGAAGCCATACTTTTCACAATTTCCTCCACCTCTTCAAATGATGCTGGTCTCATCAACGCCAATGATTGTTCTGGCTGCACTAACCTTGGGACGACTCTAGTGATTTTTGAGATTGTAGCTTCTCAATTGATTTTTGGCTCTGTAAGAAGATTTTGGAAGTAGTTGAGAAGCTTTGTTTCTATATCCT
>JASDQU010739802.1:137970-165289 GCA_032191745.1 Picea mariana | reverse complement strand
AATGCCTTGTTGTTGAATCTCCTCCATTTCTTGTTCTAGTTTATTTTTTTCCTCAAAGATGTTCCCAAAAACTTCTTTGTTCCATTTCCAAAGACATTGGTGAGCATGTTTCAACCTTTGTTGAAACTGGTACATTTTTGTTCCACGGATATTTTGTTGCTCTTTCCACCAGCATTCCAAGCTATGAATGAAATTCAAGTGGTCCAACCAGAAATTCTCACATATAAATGGCGTGGGTCCCTGTTTCCATACATGGTCCCATTCCAGGGTGATTGGCCAGTGGTATGACCCCTGTAGGGGGAGGACCTCAGCCGTGACTCCTTGTTTTTATGTGAAGGCCTTTTCTAAAAGTAAGAATCTATCCAACCTAACTACAATTCTGTGTTCTTTACCCCTTATGTTATTCCATGTGAAGGTACCATTTCTGGTTGGGACGTCCACTAGTCCAAGCTTTTCTATGAGTTCACCAAAGTCCTTACTCTTCTGGTCTAGTCTGCGGATGCTTCCCTGCTTCTCCAAGGGGGTTATGATCAGATTGAAGTCTCCTCCAAGGACCCATACTTTATTCCTCACAGAGTCTCCAATTAGGTTTAACTCGTCCAATAAATTTCTCTTCAGATTGGGCATATGTGGGCCATATACATTGGTGATATATCCTTCTTCCTTTGTTACAATACACCTAAATTTGAGAGTCAAGTGCCTGTCGTTGGAAGAGAAGTCTTGCATTTATATGAGATCGGGGTCCCAGAGAGTCGTTATTCCTCCAGAAGTTCCTTCCACTTCCATCCATCTCACCTCACTGCTGGGCCAAATTTTCCGAGTTATCCTTCCCATGTTATCGTTGTCACATTTTGTTTCTTGATGGAGGATTATATCCGTCTTCATCCTAGATATTTTAGATTTTAGCATCCTCTGTTTGGACGAACTATTCATTTCCCTAATATTCCATGATGTAATCTTCATATTTAACTTTTTGGTTGGGTGGTGAAGTAGTTGTTCGGGAGACAGACCACTTGTCCCGAGTCCACCATTTGAGCTCCTGTTTCTTTTATTTTTTTGCGATAGGGTTTTTTGCCTCTTCTTTTATCATCTCCTGAGTGTTTCTTGGGGGATTTAAGGGGGTTGGTCTTGATAACCATACCTCTAGATGACATTAGTGCAGACTCTGTGGACTTTCCTTTGGCTTTTACAGGTTTTGGCTTAGATTGTAGTTTGGGGATCTAATCAATGGTGAGGTTGTTAATTATTGTCGGTCCATGAATCTCGCTCAGTCTTGGGAGATCTATCTCTATCTCCTCCAATTCCATTGCTCGGGTTGCCTCCATGTATGATTCCTCCGTTGAATCTTCTCCCGATTCTATGGTGTCCCTCATCTAAAATTCTATGTCTTCTATCGCTTTATGCCCTGGTTCTTTCATTGTCTTAAGTCTTTTAGACTCATCCTCTTTTGATCCTATAGTATCCTTTTGCGATGTTTCAGGTTCCTTTACATGTTCTTTCTCGGTGGTTCCACTGGGTTCTCCTTCCAAGATTTGGAAGTTGTTACTTGTGAGTTTAGGCTAGTTTGTTACCAGTTGTTTGGGCTATCTTCTCCCTGCCTTTCTTTTAATTGGGATTTTAGCAAAGCCTTTTAGATCTATTTCCCCTTTTCCCGAATTCCCCTATGGGGGAGAATTGAGGGGGCAGTCCTTGAAGTGATGTCCATGGGTGTGGCCTTTTCTGTATCTAAACGAGATATGTTCATAGTCTAAGAATTGGGTCCATTCTTCATCCTGATATGAGATTACAATAGATTCGGGTAGAGCCCCTGCTACATTCATGTAAACACAGATCCTGACATATGATATATACCTGGCCGCCTTGGTGATTTCTGATATCTTGACAAAGGCTTTGAGGGTATTACCAATGCCTTCGAGGGTCTTTGGTTCCTAGAATTCCCTTGGGAGGGAATACAGACAGATCCATACCGACGCCTCTGTGAAAGTTTCTTTCTCCGGGGTGAACTTCTATGACTAGTATCTCATGTGCAGGCCAACAAAGTTGAAGAAATAGGGGCCTTCCTCAAAGACTTTTTCTCGATCAAAGGGGCTCGAGAGGATGGTTGTGAAGAACCCCTTAGATCCCAGTTCGAGATCAATTTTCTCTTTACTTTCCATCGTGCCTTGATCCATAGCTGGAGGGCTTTCATCGAGCGCCAGATACCCATAAATTTACCTATCAGGGCATGCTCTTTCATCTCTTGGATGTAGTTCCCTATGCCATGTGAGGTTACCTTGTATATCGGGTTTTCCATTGTCTTAGGTAAGCAACCATTCTGTAGCCGCCTCTGCTGCTTTTGTCCTTTCTCTTCCTTGTCCATTTCTATCGGATTTGACTGACCTTCATCCTTCTGTCCGGTACATACTCCCCCCATCTCGGTATTCTTGTCCTTGTTGTCTGACCTACTATTGACTACGTCCTTAAAGGACTTTTTCCTTGCCGTCTTTCCTTCTGTCATCCCTTTTTCCAAGGGTGTTGCTGTCCTGGGATCCACCATCCCTGGGATAGTTCCTTCTGTCCTGGGAGGTTTCCTCCCCTCTCCCCAGCCAGGGAGCTCTCGTACTCCTCCTTTACGCACCAGTAAACCCTAAACCCTAAATCGCCATTCTACCTGCTCCAACTTCGTTCAAATCAAAAGCTGTATGCTCATTATTGTTGTTTTTAAATTAAGACGACTTTATTTTTATTAATAATGCAAACTTTATTTTTATTTTTATTATTTTTAAATGTATTGTTATTATCTAACGCTAAGGCCTCAACATCTCCCCATACTACATTGTAGAACACCTTTCTACTCTCACTACTGTGGCTGCAAAAACCCGATCCATAAAATCATTTACTAATAACAAAATAATTTCTTCATTTTATTATAAAATGGTTAGTATTTTTCAATTTTTTAAGATTTAAAAAAAATAAATTAGATTACTTTTTGCTTCCACACCAGGTCATTTAGCTTTTTGTCTACATCGAAAAAATAGTGACACTAATGATAAAAATAATTGTTAATTTTATTATTAGCATTTAACTTTCTCAAATAAACATTATTTAAATATTCAATGTTTTCGACCTATTTTAACAAGGGCTGCATGGCAGCTTAGTCCCTGCCAAGTAGATTTGGAAATGGAGATGATAGCTGACACCCTATACTTATTGACGATGATGATTAGTGTCAAATATGAACAATATGTTAACTAGGGGCTAGTTTCATTGAAACATGAACAATATGTTAACTAGGGGCTAGTTTCATAGTCTTAAAAGAAACCAATTTGTAAAGATTTTAAATGAAAAAAATTAACAATCATAACTATATTGTCAGAAAGATTAGAATTCAAAGAATTCGACTTAGACTCACAAGGAATTGAGGAAGAAGTGTTGCTCCATGACACTTAGTTTATAGATTTGTCATATGCCATTTTCGCGAGGATCTTTGACCACATTTTCACTTTAATGTAGATGTATAGTTTTGGGATTAACCTAAATTTCCTTTCAATTAAATTAAACTAGCCAAATGCAAATTGTATTTTAAAAATATTCAATTTTTTTTTTTGAAAATAAACCTTTCAAATTTAATAATATATATTTTTATATAATGTTTATTATATTATATAATAAATATAATGTAAATAATATATTAGATAATAAATATAATATAAATATAATAATGCATAATAATAAATATATAGTACAACTTTTTATATTTAGATGTGGTGATTGATGAAATTCATTGATTATGTAATTAATTTTACATATTGAAAAACGTTAAGGGAGTAATGACACTTCAATTCTATCAACCAATTCAAAAATGAGAAACTCAATTTTTTTATTATATCCAAAAATATATATTTTTTTCCACGTGAAAAAAATTGCTCCTTATATTCAAAAGAATATAAACGTTTACAGCAGCGAATCAAAAAACAGCTACAACAACCATTCAAAATAAACAGTTACAGCAGCAAATCAAATAGCTGGAAGCCATTACAACAACAAWGTCTGGTCGAATCCACGAAATGCAAATGATACGAAGTTGCAAAGGTTTATCAAAATAGCAAATCCGTCAAAGATACGAAGTTGCAAAGATCTAGGATAGCAGTGCTGGAATCAAATCAAAGATAAATTTTGTAGGAGCTCCTTGGTGCTTGGACCTCACTTTTCCTAGCTAGTCGCCACACCGACGATTTGCTGCTCCTCGGTGACTCCAAGATCACAATTGATTGGCTGAATGGATTGGCAGTATTACGTGTTGCAGCTCTTTCTTGCTGGATGGATCGGACCAAAAAAGCTACTCATCTCTTCAGAAAGCTATCTTTCCAGCACATTTACCGAGAGGATAACAAGGTGGCAGACTCGCTCTCAAAACAGGATTTGCATCTTCCTCCGAATCAAATTCTCTTTTCATATTGGAAGGACGGTCATGAAGGACTTTCCTACAAAAATTATCTTTGATTTGATTCCATCCAAAAATATATATTTGTTTTCCATTACATTGCATTAACAAATTTATGATAAAAAGCAAATTAATGTCACATCAATATCATATAAAAAAAAATTCATGATAGACAAGTTACTGATAAAGTAATTTTATCCATTTTAATTATTAATATGGTACCAAATTATCGAAAACGCCTTTCCAAATATATCGGTTTGAATTGCCATATAAAATAAAATGGGAAAAAAACAGCTAAAGCTATCACCTTTGCTACCTTTGGGTGAACTGGGTTCTTCAGGTTTTTATCCATGTCGGTTTRTCGGAGCCAGGGGATAACACTCTCGAAAGGAACCCCAGTTTTTCCCTGCTACATTTGGCGGGCAAGTTATCAGTCCAGGTGGGTTCTTCGATCAATTGTTTTGCTGGTTGAATATATCTCAGGCCCAATGCCAACTAACTTTAGCCATATGGGTTCTCCAAATGTGGACTCATTTGAACGCCGTAAAACTCAATTACAGAGTTCCCTCAGGTCTCAATATGTTCAGGGTCATGGGTCAAATTTTAGTCTTACTAAATATGGCTCGATGGGTCAATTTTTTCGTGCTGCTAAATTTGGCCAGGTTGGTTTCGCAAAGCTGAACTTTACACCAAACTTATTGGCAGCCATGCTTTTGACCAGTTGGCTCTTTACAAGTGCCAATATACCTGCCAGAAGAAATTTATTTCTGCTAGAACTGGCTAGGTGGTTCAAAGTTTTCTCCTGCTAAAAGTTTCCAGATGGATCCTGCAAAACTAATTTTTGTGGAAACAGCATTGAAAAGGCCGACTAAATTTAGCTAGATAGGCCCTTCAAATATTAATGTATCGTTGGTCATGCGTTTGCCTGTTTTTCCAAGCACTGGTCCTTTGATAGGTTCAAAAATTCCAGGCTTACTAAATATTTCTACATGGGTTGGACTTATGTCCTGCTAAATTTGGCCAGACCAGTCATAGGAATCCTAATCTTTGACAACCCTAATCAGCAGCCAATTGCTTGAATGTTTTTTCAAGTTGGATCCCAATAATTTTCACTTCTGTTAAAGTGGGCTGTGTGTGTGCCAAATTTCAAGCCTCTGCGAACTTTGGCCGGATAGGAAATGCAAAGATCAACTTATGTCTAGACCGATTGACACCCATAGGAAGTAATAATAGGTATGTATAGCCCAACAACTTCTGTCTAGACTGATTGGCACCCATAGCAAATCTCAATTCTACTAATATAACCTAGATTGGTACAGACATTTTATCCTCTGATAAAATTCGGCCACGGGAGTCATGCGAGACTGCATCATCCGTTGTAACCAAATTTCTGTTGCAACTTTTGACGAGATGGGCTCATGAAAGTTGTCAAGATTTGTATTTGGGTTCTAAAAAGATTCTATTCTGCTAGGTTTTGGCCACACGGGTCTTTGATACACAAGTACTTTTTGTATGCCTGCTATGAGCTAAAGGTGAGGGGGGAATGGTTATGGCGTTTACTTCTTCTCCTCCTTCAAGAAGGGGACAACAGTCACAACTACTAACGGCCTTGCCCTTGTAAAGAAGCATAAGGCTGAAGTGCAGTGCAAGCCAAAAAAGAATATCCCTTCTGCAATAAAGGCAATAAAACCAAAAAGCATTATGGAAAGTGATGCATTTGTTAAATGCTGTAACAAGACATACAATGAAAGGAAGTATTGCATTTTCTTGCAATAACGTATTTGCTTTCTATTGGCGTGCGGGAAATAATATCTCGATTTGCTGATGTTGGGTACAAGGGAAGGCCTGGTAGTCTTATAAGTCAAGATCCCCATTCACTCAATCGAGGCCTCACATTCTATGCTTTTACAAGCGAAGGCCTGCTAATTGTATAGTTAAGATCCCAATCATTTGAGGCCTCACATTCTATGTTTTTAGTTTTACAGTGTTTATGGTTGAAAGGATTCTTAGACAATCCAAATTCTCCAAACTTTTGTCCAGGCATTTGATTATTTGATATCACATTCTGCTTCATTGGGGATAAATAACATTTTCTGTTTGTATTTGGGTATATCAATTCAATTCCCCTAAATTTATGTCCCGATCTTTGGGTATCTGAATATATTCCATTCTGCGAAACAAGTGACATGACTTCATATTTCTATTTGTGATTTTGATTATTTCTGAATATCTCCTTCTGCTACACTGGGGATATTAGTCTATTTTTGTTTTTGGGGATTTTAAACCAATTCTTCTAAACTTTATGTCTGGATAATTTGATTATCAGAGTATATTCTATTCTGCAATACAAGGGATATGATTCTCTGTGTGTATTTGCAAATTTGATTTTTTCTGTATATTCCCTTCTGCATTTGGGGATTTGATAATTGGAGTATATTCTAATTTGTCAAGCTGGGGAAGCCAGGCATTCTGTTGGACAGTTTCTTTGACTGCATCACGGAGATTGCTGCAGCGCTGGCTTTTACACGGATGGGTGAGGCTGGCTTCAGAGTTGACACTACAGCCAGGCTTGCCCAATGGAGAATAGAAAATTTGGCTTCTTATACATCCTACAGGAAGTCTGATCCTTTCAAGATAGGGATGTGGAATTGGTAAGCATCTTTATTCTGTTGTTCAATCTATATTTTTTTTGAATCCTATGTTGTTGAATATATGTCGGACACTTAAATATATATATTTTTAAGTATGTACTATGCCAGCTAGATTAGATGCCAAAAAGAAGTTATGTGCAACTTCCAAGTTGGTGAAAATTTATTGTGTGAGACTGCTTGTGAAACCTTGGTGATTTTCATTTTGTCAAGTATTTATTTGCTATATAGTAAAACAATTTCTGCGATGAGTATGGGGGGATTTTATCTTTTTTTATGCCTTGCAGGATTTGTAGATCTTTTAGAGTTCCCGACGTGTCTTAAGTTGGCTTTGCTTTTCTGTTTTCCAGAATCAAATCATGACCTCTAATTATCTGGGTTCAGTCATCAAGTCTTATAGTTTTCTACATTTATTCTTGGTTTGTTGGTTTTAGCGCTCTGAATGTCTCTGAAGGTTGATTTTGGCTTCATAGTTTCTTTTGTCTTAGTGCCAAATGAATATCTTGCTTCACTGTCTTCCTACTTCCTATATTTGGACATTTTATTTCTGAGTTTTAGGTTTTAGATCTGTGCATTACCCAAGGCTTCTCTTGCTTCCTGGGTTTTAATCATATTTGTTTGGGGGTCAATGTGATTTGATTTATGATGTGGCCAAGGTTATCTCCCATTGCCAATGTCAATTGCCTGCATCATTGTGTTTGTAAGTTACTTTTATTTGGCCACTATACTCCTATTTGGCCATTATTCTTCAACCTAACTCTGCTTGATTGCCACTCGATTTGAAGATCTACAAAATGAGCGATTCTTATTTTAGTGTCATGTCTATTGCTTGAAAAAAGTGTGACATATATATTTAACAGAGGTCTTCTATTTGAAAGTTTAGGGGCTAGTAACATACTTGGGTCATTGTCTCCCCTCATTAAATTTGACGAGCAACCTCAAGCTTCAATAAGAAGGGTGCTCCTCAATAGCTGTTCATTTGAAAAATCAACGTAAGGATTCCCTTGAAGTAATTTTATAGATAGGACTTGCAAGAAAAACATGTTATACAAATGCATTTTCATTAGAAGTGCAGAATTGTGACCTTCCTTTTAGTAACTGGGTAGAATATTTCCAGCCGTTCTATGATAGGCCATTTGCTTTCTAATAAGGGATTTATTATCTAGAATTGCATATACTTTCCCTTGTTCTCCATGCCACTTATAATCTGTGAAACCAAATCAAGCCACAACATCAATATCATAAGCATTAAAAAATAAGAGTATTTTTTAATGAATTAAAATATTCGAGTTTGTTTTATTTTTCTGCTTATTTTGTCATTTGTGTTTATATCCATCCAACCTCTTGTGGTCAGAATGTGCCAGGGAGAGCTGATTTAATGTTTGTGATTGCATATATTTTCAATTATTTTTTCTCCCTGCCCCCTATAAGTATTGATAATGTACTATCTTCAATATACATTCTTTTTACAGATGGGGGAAGGGGTTGCTTAGACCTGACTTTAAATGTCATGACTCATAACGCTGGTTTTTATTTTGTAGGCACATTTCAATAGAAAAGAGTAAATTATCATATGTACGATGTTTTCCAGAACCTTCAAAGCTGTTGAAGGAGCAACCTCCAATAGCATCATTTACGGTTCAAATTCAGACTTTGGGAGGAAATCATCAGACTTTAACACATCCAGGTTTGAGTTTTTAAATTGATTGGTCAACTAGCATTCCTTTAGCAGCTCTGTTTTTCTAGTTCTGAATCTAGAGTAGGAGGTAAGGCCTTTGGATTTGATTAGTACCTTTTGTTTTTGAGGAATTGCAGATTTGATTAGTGCCTTGCCTTTTTTAAATGTTTTTATGATTTCTTATCCCTATATAGAGCAGAACATGTGAGCCACAGTTCATGCGTAAGGATCCCTTCTGGTTCCAGAATTTATCTGAAGGTATTTCTGGTGCGTTCAATAGCACTAAAAGATTTTCCCACTGCGCTACTACTATATTACCAGTCTAAAAGTAAAGATGGGATAGTTTCTGACAGTAAAACATCTTATCACATTTGATGCTCTAGCTGATAGTTTTTAGTGAGGCACTGGCAGTTTGTAGTCATTCATGAATCATCTCCATTAAAGAGGCTTGCAGTTGCTTTGGTAGCTGTCTTAGCTGTTGGAAAATCTGGGGTTCTGGAAATCTGGTCAGGACCCTTAAATTTTCTGGCCAAAGGACTAACAGCGCACTTAGTGCCCTGCTAATACCAGTGCAGTATTTCAGCCTGTACAACCATCTGCAAAGCAATACGATTTTCTACAGAGTAGTGCTGCAGATGATCTGCACAAGTCACTTACGCTAAATCTAATAGAACAAAACTGCACTGAGAATCAGCATAACTGTTCCGAGCTAATACCTAAACACTTTGGAAAAAAAACAACTGAAACTTAAATGAAAAGCATACACCATGAAAGAAGTTGCTGCACAAAGGGTTGCAGAAAAACTAAGTTTGTTAACTGAAAAACTGTAAATAGTATAGCAATGTACATACAATGTGTATTGCCATAAGTGGCTTTCAAATCTGTTGTACGGATCAACAATGCTAGTTGCCATAAATGGCTTTCGAGTCTGTTGTATGGCTCAACAATTCGAGTTGCCATAAATGACTTTCAAGCCTATTGTACAGCTCTCTAGCCCACACAAGAAGATTTACAGCTCTGGTGGCTCACACTTAAAAGTTTACAGCCTATGGCTGACAAACAGTTTTATGGCACTATGATTCACAATCTAATTCACTAACTCGCTTGATCACTTGCTATCATTAACCTCAAATGAGCTAGGCAATTATAAAGATATAGATCTAAGTGAGTGATCAAAGTTGACCAAGTGTCCCATGTGCTCTCCATAAAATTTGCTATGGACCTGAGTACTTAGTGATCAAAATTGACTGGGTAAGGAGTAAAGTTGACCAAGTCAAACTTTGCCCAATAGCTGCTTCCATGTCATTGATTTGTGCTATGTCACCTTCATCACGCCATGTCATTGATTTGTGCCATGTCACCTTCATTGCAACAGTCAGCTCTCGTGCCAAAGCAGTGTTGCACAAGAATACATTTGTGCTAGAATTTTCAGAAGTGTCTGAACTGAACTGCACTAGAGATGGCACTCTTGCGTGCATGCGCTATTTCTGCGGCTGTTCTATTTCAATCCGTGGTGCTGCAAAATTACTTTCAGTGGTTCATGATTTTCCATTACAGTTTCCAACATTAACTACTGCATTTGCAACATTATTATAGTATTTGATGCCCCCTCCTTGATGTTCCCTTGACCATGGGCATTTTTTCCACAAAGACTAATTTTTGGTTCAGCACTTAATGATTTTTGATTACAATTTCCAACATTAGCTTCCACATTTGCAACATTGCTGTAGTATTTGGTGCTCCTTAGCTTCCTTTATGTTCCTTTATGTTCCTTTAGAGAGTTGTGAGATTTACACATAATATAAACCAGTGTCACAGGAATTGCAATTTAAACCTCCAGATCGTAAGTTCTAATCAGATCGGCAAGCAGACGATTTTTTCCAACTTGGACGAGTCAAACTTGGCTTTGACCGAGTTTGACTTGGTCAACATGACTTTGATTCGTGAGTCCTGAGTTTGACTCGTCTGAGTTCCAAGGATGCCTTTAAAACTTCTTTTCAGTACGATTTTAGTAATTTTTTCAGCCTGTTTCAGCAAAATTTCTCTGCCAGTTGACTGCAAGTGACAAATAGAGCTACAGGAGTATGTGTATTTTTTTGTACTTGCTGAGTTTTCCTTTATTTATTCCTGATCTGATTCAAACTCTTTGCTCATTTGCCTCACCGAGTTTTTTCCGATTTGGAGTCCGGTGACTATGATATAAACACTGCTATATAGAGAGATACTAAATTTACACATAAATAGAAATATTTTAAGAATACTATGTAAAGAGAGATACTGTATATATGAGCTTTAGAAATATCTTAACGACCATCAAAAATATATTTCTACATATCTATATTTTCATAAGTTCCAAGTTGTGAGTTCTACCCAGTTAAGCACCACTTCCAATCAAACAATTTACAACTCAAGGTATTTGATTGGAAGTGGATCTAGGTTGTATAATTTAGACCATGGTTTTAGGGATATTAATATTGTAAATTGTAAATAATTCATTAGTAAAATAAGTTTCAACTTAACAGACTAACGATATGTCTGAGGGTTTTTCAGATTTAAGAACAGATCTATATTACTTATCTCAGCATGGATTAGATGATGAAAACAATGATGGAACATTTCCAAATGAAAACAAAGACAGAGAAAGCAGTTTTACAATACAATTCTGACAACGAGAAGGATGAAAAGCCTTTTCCATTGAACAAGGAATCAGATATGGATTCGTGTCAAGGCATGATGCTTTCAGAGCCTACAATAGATTTTGGCTTCCTGTCCAATTATATTTACGAAGATATTGAAGACAATAAACTAATAGCTACAGATTACCAGTCCCAGGATTGGCCTCATCATCACCACAACCAGTTGATAACATTCTCCTGTTCAAGCATTCTACAATCTTGGACTGTGTACTTAATCCTTGATTCGTATAGGAAATTCCCCTAACTTTTTTCACCATGGAAATTCCATGACCAATACTTCTCATTGAAAACATCCTGTTGCAACAGTTGGCTGACAAGTTCTAATGGAAAATTTCATGGTTGGTAAAGGCATCATCAAGTCTCTGTTCATCCTGATTCTAAGTAATCACAATATTTGAGGACCAATACTTCTCCTTGAAAACATCCTGTTGCAACAGTCGGCTGACAAGTTCTAATGGAAAATTTCATGGTTGGTAAAGGCATCATCAAGTCTCTGTTCATCCTGATTCTAAGTCACACGGTTCAGGTTCGGCAACGATTAGGTTCGATTCAAATTCAAATTTTCCAATGAGGTTTGAATGAGGTTCGTCTATATACATTTTTCAATATATATATATATATATTATTTAAAATCCCCTTGAGGCTTGGCTGCTTGTGCACATGCTACAGGCTACAGCTTGAGTTGTGGGCTGTGGCACATGCTACAGGTTACAACTTGAGCTATGGGCCGTGGCAAATCCCTTGGAGGCTGGCCACAGCGATGGCAGCAGGTTTGCAGACTGAAACAAAAGAAGTCTTTGTGGGTCGTGGGCCATCGACCTAGCAGGTATATGGTCCATCTAGCAGTGGTAATGGAGGGTCGAATTCACACTGAGCAGAGAATTGAGACTACAGTTGGTGTCAAGTGGTTGTATGGTAGAGGGTTCCGGTTAGCAGGGTCAAGGGTCAGTAGCAATGGAAAGAGGGTCTGTGGCATAAGCAATGGAGGTGGGTCTGCTGAGTGAATAGAAAAGTGGGGAGAGGATTCTAAGTTAATGACTCTACCGTTTGCGAGTGTGTAGGTTTCCACAGTTAGTCATAATGCTTGAACTTTCTGGATAAATACTGTGTAAGATGTTTTGAAACGTCCAATGTTACAAGTGGACACTCCACCCATCATCAGGGACAAATGAAGCTGATATATTAGAAAAAATTGCTAAGGTTTAGTTTTAAAGAGGAAGATTAATAGATGACCGTTGAGGAGAAAAGAGAGGAATACGAAGAGGATAAATAATAAAATAATGAAATAGCTGTTAAGACTAAAGGATAAAATAATATATATAATAAAAATAGCTGTAGCTTTAATAAGATAATAAAAATAATGAAAATAAGATAATAATAATATTATAAGATAATGAGAGGGAATTTATGAATTTAAATGCACAAATTGTAAAGGAGACAGGACATGTAAGTTAGATGTAAGAAGACTCCAACGAAATAAAAAATAATGAAAAGAAAAGAACAATTAGATTGAAAGGAAAAGGAAGGTTCGGAGAGAGAATGAGGAGGTGAAGAGAAACAAACCAAAGAGGGTTAGGAAAGAGAAAATCGGTTGATTAAAATATAAACAGAATATGCCTAATGATCGAGGTGACGAATGGTGGGATTCCAAGATTGGTTAAGTTTGTAGCCATCTTCGTGATTAAAATTATTAGGATGTTTTTCAATTTCCAGAGCTTCCCGAATAAGGTGAGAGGAGTAATAAGGGGCTAAGACTAATATTTTAGTTTGGTCAAAACAAATTAGGTGTTTGGATTTAAAGGAGTGTTCGGCAATAGCTGACTTAGACATACGATTGTGGGTAGTGTCAGCTATATGCTCTTTAAGACAGGCTTTAAATGATCTACCAGTTTGACCTATGTATGATTTTCCACGGGAGCAAGGAATCTGGTAAACTCTTGGGCCAAGCATCAGGTCGGATTTAGAACCTTGTGACATAGTCCTGATTAACATTGACTCTGGCATTTTGTTTATTGCAAGAAGACATAACTTCTTCAAGTTGAGGTTCTTTCAAGTAGTATCCAGAAGATGTTAATGCATTCTAGACAGTGACTGACATTCTGCTTCACGAGGAAATCAGTTTATGCTTTGAGGTCAACAAAACATGTTATATGTGTATCTAATGGAGATATACATAATAATTTATATATGATTATGATATGATAATGATTATATTATAAGGGTCATGATATTATAACAAAAGGCATTTGATATTATATACATATGCTGCTGCTCGTTGTATTGCAGCACTGTCTTTCCTTAGTTATATATTTTGTAGATTTCCATGGATAATTGCGACAGTTAATAGCACTGAGATGTATGGTTAATTGAATTATTATACCCACTGCAGTATCGTTTTGGACCTTAAAATATGTTTAGAAGATTTTATTGATATACTTCAATCATCTACTGGCCACCATCAAGAAGTTATGTTCGCTCAATATATGTTCACTCAATATAAGGTTTATTGTATTTCTTCCCACTTCTGTTGCGGACCAAACCCATAACAACCTATGATAGTTTACATCATTTATGAAAAGCTTGTTGCGATAGAAAAGTATCTTTAAGGGACACTAGTGTTGGATACTTCCTCCTTTACATTTCTACTTATCTGTAGAGCTTCTTCTTAAGGCTATTATCCGTTTCTCTGTACCTGCACTTCCGACTTAATGTTTTTTTGGTCAAACTTGCCAATAAAATGGTTCTTTGTATGACAGGCTGTCTTTCCATGTTATGCCTATAGATTTAAGCTACCCAAAGCATTAAAGACAGCACCATCACAGGGTGCTTGATTTTGAAATTATGCTGCCTTTGTACATTTGGGGAGGAGAAAGATCTAATGTTTATGCAGGGAAAGAGGCTGTATATCACATAAAAGATGATAGGATGTCGGCAATCCAAGAAGATATATGAGTGTGTTCGGCACCAGATATTGATTCATAATTAGTTATTACATATATGAACAACTACAGTGAATTACAGAGTCTTTTGGAAGAGAATCCTAAAGAGAAGGCTGTGGAAGCATTTATGGAGGCATAGGTATGAACAGAACTTTAGTTAAATGGCATGTAGCCAGCAACTAGTGAGTTCATTGTTCTATCTTGAAGAGAACTGCAAAACCAAGAATCTCCAGCTGACAGTAAGGGCTGACTCTTATTTGAGTAGGCATCGCTCAGGGGTTAGGATTGAATCAGTGCCTTAATGAAAAAAAGCAAACAAACAAGAAATTCATTAGGCAGCGTGCTTAGATTGGATTGGTCCAAAGAATGGAAAAATGACCAGCATGTCACCTTGCTTGAATTTTTCTGTTGTCTACTGAGACACTGCCGTAGGGTTTCTTTTATAATGTGACTTGTATCTTATAAAACTTATGTAGTCTCAATTGTGATCAGTTTGCTTTTCAAGTAAAAAGGGTTTGCATTGTGTAAATTCTTATGACTAATCTTTCAAACACATTTACCAACTAGTCTGTGACTATGGTCACTATTTTTCAATTGAAATATTACAAAGGCATTTATGATGATCTCTTTCAGTGTTTGAAGCATTGTAATTGATGAAATGGCCTACTTGTTCCAGGGGTATTCATTATTTACCAATAAAATTGGATGAAGACCCTGCACATGGGTTTCTTGATAATGGCATTCTTGGACAACTTAGGAGAGAGTCAGGGTATATCTTCTCTATTGGTTTCAACTGTTTAAGGCAAGGAGCGATGATTTGACAGGAAGAAATTGTTTGGGAACAAGTTGATTTTGTTTTTGTGGTGGGTCCTTGCCATTAATTGTTTCAATGTAGTTATACCCCAAAATTATGACAGACCATTTTCAGCCTTCTTAAATGTTTGGTCCAACCCTAAGAACTGGTAAAAGTATAAAGCTAGCAATGACCAATGCAGTTGGTGCCTAAAAAGTTTTCTTTGTTTGCATATCTAGATTTTCTGCCTTGCTTGAATAAATTGAGAGTGTCCCATGCTTCTTATGATTGATGCACATAAAGCTAGCAATGACCAATGCAGTTGATGCCTAAAAGGTTTTCTCTGATTGCATATTTAGATTTATTGCCTTAATTGAATAAACTGAGGGTGTCYCATGCTTCATATGATTGTTTTCTCATCCAGTCATGGCCTATAGATAACTATGCCAACGATCGGTACTCTCCCCTACTTCGAAAGATTCAAGTTGTATAAACACTCTTGATATTAATTCATTTCATAGCTAGAGATGATAATATCTCTTAATTKTCAGGACCTATCGAACTTTTATAGCCTTTAAAGTTGTTTTTATCTTGCAACCACATAATGGGAGTGCGTTAGTACGGAGATTAGGTCCTGTCACCAATGCTCTTAGAGCTTTTTTCTTCAAGTCCATTTAAGAGAACGTCTAAAAGGATTAGTGGATTTTAAGTTTTTTTACAGCATTATCAGCAAAGGCAACCAAAAAGAGTAATTTTACCTGCAATACTGATTTATTTTGGATTCTTTTTGTGTTAGCATTCTGAATGCCCTTGAAGGCATTCTGATGTTTGAAATCTCTAGAATAATTAGGACGCACTAATGCCAGAAGTGGCAAGACTGATGTTAAAATCTGAGGTTATTATATTCATGAAGAAAACAAATTATGTTCTTTTCTACTTATCTCCTTGTATTTATCCATGTTATGTGCTGTCAGTGAAGTAGAACTAAATGAATCACTGGACAATGATTTCTTTGTTTTCCTTTGTATTTGACCAGGGTACTGTCATGTCCCCTCCCTTTTGACCTCGCTGGAGGGAGGGCGTAGTAGTTGTCGACGTTTGAATCCGTCATGACTGAAACGACAACCCCACGAGGATATGAATCCCCCTGCATTTTTAGAGAGGGCTAAAGGATATAACTTGAATATCTTGAATTAGGAGAATGCTTAGGAAGCAAACCCTAGATCTTTATTGCTTGGATTTATTCAAACAAATGGTTCTTCAATAACCTGGTCTGACCTTTATGCACAACAAGAAATCTCTTTAAAACAAGAAAAGATCGAAGGATGGTTTCAACATCAGAATTTCTTTGTGATCAACATTGCATACACAATCTTCTTAATCATATATAAATGCATCCATATCTTCTTCACAAGAAAAAGGAGAGAAGGATTTGATCATCTCAAAGAATTTTAAAAGAGTACTACTATAAAGATCAAAAAATAATTTGATAGATCAATTTCAAATATCTCATTCTAGTTACAAGATACAATCGAAATCAACTCCGAAACAATTCTTTGTGGAGTTTCTTCATGAAAGATGTTGCTCATTACAAAAAATTTGACACTCATGTATATGGCTGTAAATACTCCATGATCATATAAGAAAAGTCTTTAGAAGAATACAAGAAGAACACTCAAGAACTCAACCTTGTGCCCAATTCAGAGATTCAAGCATAAAGCTATGAGAAATGGTGGAGAAGAAGAGAAAGAGTGGAGAAGATGGAGATCTCTCTTCGTTGATCAGAAGCTTGGCTGTATATTCATGGCTGTACCTTCTTCTTCCTCTGATCTTTTGTTCTGCCCTTCTGATAATTCTGATTTTGGAAGCCTTGATGAAGCCTCTTCTCTTTTTAAAATTAGATTTTCTAACTACTTGAGTAGTTAGGGTTTTTCCTTTCTTGAAATTCTCGTACAGTTTTCTTCTTGAAGCATTCTCTTCAATTAATGTCTCATTAAGTCTTCATTAATGAACTTATATCATTAACATCTGAATATTTGAAATGAATCCTTTTCCTTTTTTAATAAAAGTTTTTAGATAACTTTTATTTTTCAAAAATTTAATTAATTGTCCTTTTAAGGAGGGGAATTGTGTTTTAATTTTATGGAAGTGATAATCAATGTTTTAGCCATGGAAATCATTTCAGATGTGATCTTCATCGTCTTAGCTTTCCAACGATATAAAGTTTGCCCAAATCTGTCGCCTGGATCTCAAGATATGAGCTCGTGAAATCGAATTGTCATGCAGGCCCAGTAAAAGTGAAGCTGACTGATATTTCAATTTCTGGGAAAAATGATGCCACTTTCAGCCCTTCTAACCTGTACCATCATCTTCTTCGTTGAAATACCTTTCCAACGATACAAATTTTGGGTGATTCCGTTGCCTAGAACTCAAGCTATGGGTTTTGGAAGTTCGTGACTTAGGGACCGTCGATGGATGTCTTGGGCAAATGTGGGCACTTGATTTAATTTCGACCTTTAGTAATTTCGACTTTTCTTCATAAAACTCATCCCACATGCATGGGATTTTAATAGGTTTCAATGTTTATAATGTAAACTGTAATGTATATTTGACAAGGAACAAAGATGAAGAAGAAGCCATGGAGTTAATTCGACCTCCCTTAGAAAATCAATCAAATAATAATATTTTAGACAACCAATCAGTCTCCACTTAATACTTGGTTATTGATGAGTCAACCATTCACAATTGCCACATGTCATCACCTAATAGACTAATAATCTGCTACGTGTACCCAATAAGATTCTGCCATACGTCTCAAATTGTATGCTGCCACTTGTCTCCAATGTTGAGTTGCCATGTGTCATAGTCTTAGGCTGCCAAATAGTAATCTTCCATGTGGCATCATTCACACATTGCCATGTGTAAGAATTTCGTTGGTGACATGTGTCCTATTCTTGTTGGCCCATGGTTTAAATGGTGAAGACTTTGTAATAATGGTTAAGTATGGGAGAGCGGACGAAAGGGTAAGTGAGGGGAAGGGGAGATTTGTAGGTGGTGGAAGTTAGTGTTGATGTTATGGTAGCTGCGGGAGGTATTTACCTCCACGTGTAAACCTGACGAGAATAGAATCTTCCGGGAAGCAAGAAGAAACCCTAATGAGTTGGCTAATAACCCTAGAAGACATGTCGACTCAAGAGGATAATTTGTATTAGGTTATTAGCCTCCAAGAGAAGAAGTCGGCTAGAAGAAATAATATATACTGAACAGACAGATACCCAGAATAAGAAGTCGGCCCAGGCAGTTAGCCAGAATTAGTATAAATACATGAGGCCAGTCTTCATTCCGGCAGGCATTCTCAAAATTGCAGAGCAACACTTGTGCGCACTGTAGTTGTCCAATTTGTGCGCAGGTTTGGAGGAGAGCTGCAGTTGCAGCTGCTGCAGCTAGCAGATTACGCTTTGGCTTGGACTATCTCTTGGTTATTGGACTATCTAATCTGCTCTTGTTTGGTGTGCTATCCTTGGGAAAAGGTGCGCTATCCTTGTTTGGCTATCTATCCTAGGGTTTGCTTCCGGAATGATTCTCTTTCAAGGTTATGGTGCTCGGAGGGTGGCTTCGGCCTATGGTTGGGTGACAATAGTGATATTGTCGATGGTAAAACGAGCACATCCATTATATTCTAATAGATTAAGGGCCCACACCTCCTTCATTCAGTCTAACCGCTGGAAGGAAGCATAGCCATAAGGATATTAAGCTCGTTGAAGAACTGCCGCTAGGATTTCTAGCAGGAGTAGTCACCAAAGCACTGCAGCTAGGGTTACTAGCAGGTGCAGTTGCATAAACCCTAATCCTCTCGTTGAGGCACCTTAAGTGAAGGGATTGACCTAATTTATGGATAGAACAATGCGCCTTAGCCTAGCGCATCTCCTGGTACTCTCAGCAAGCTAAGACGTCAAGTTTGAGTTTTTGGTCAAATCTAGGGTTGACCAAGTCAAAGAAGCCATGACCTACTCCATGAAGTTAGAAAACAAGTTAGATGGAGTTTCTAACTTCAAAGCGTGGAAGACAAGGATTGACCTCATCCTTGCCAAGAATAAAGTGTTGGATATCGTGAAAGGAAAGATCGTGAAACCAGAGTTTGAAGAAGGAAAAGAGAAAGAACCGCATAAAGTTGCAGTTATGGAAAAGTTCAAAGACGATGACATCAATGCCATGAGTATCATAGTGGATACTATAAAAGACCACTTGATACCCTACATCTCCCATCTTGACTCATCGAAGAAGATGTACGATGCCCTAACAAACCTCTTCTCAGTTAGAAACATTGGACAAGTAGTGAGTCTGAAGAATGAGCTCCGTGACATGAAGATGAATGATGATGACAGCATAACATCATACTTTGTGAGAATCTCCCAGTTAAGAGATCAACTACAAGCTATTGAAGAGATCATTTTAGAGAAGGAATTGGTAAACATAGTACTCAATGGTCTTCCCAAGACATGGGATGCATTTGCCGCAAGCATGAACACAAGGAAGGAGTATCCTACATTTGAAGAACTTTGGACTTGTTGTGCTCAAGAAGAATCAAGGATCAGTGCAAAAGAGAAACCCCAAAAGAAGTACGATGATCAAGCCTTTACAACAAGATTTAAGAACTTCAGGAACAAAAGGAAGTTTGGTTCAAGGAAGAAGCCAAATCAAGAGAAAGACATGTCAGAAATACAATGCTTCAACTGTCGAAAGTATGGTCACTAAAAGAATCATTGTCTCGAGCTAAAGAAAAGGAAGGGGACACACGAAGCACCAGTTGCAGAAGAAAAGGAACCTACAAAGAAGACCAAGCAGGATAAAACATACTTCTTCTTCTAAGACAAGGTAACAATACTCTTCTTAGTTCTTGTACATATCTTGTTTGCATAGTCTCTGTACATATCTTGTATATCTATCTCTTAGAAGATATTATGTTCCAAGAAGAACTATACCTATGGAAGAACAAACAAGATAAGGATTGCTATCATTATACAAGTCAGATAATACACATGAAAGGATGAAATACATCAAACAAATCATGTGGAAGTTATTACAAGTTAAGCCGAAATCAGAATCAATCTTGAAGAAACTTAGAAGAAGCAAAGACARAAAGAAKTCAACAATCAAGAGGAAATTGGASAAAGACTTATGACACTTTGYARAAGACAATAARRATGYAGRBGRAAGCGYGGRCTYYGTTAGATGRAGGGAGYCGATTATATATTTCCAAAAGAAAAACATGCACTCATACATGAAGCAAGGATTAKGAGGGAGCTARTCSTAYGATCMATTGAAGWTGATAAARTATATATCCATGGTAGYADCCATGAAAGGCAGTACGTGTTCAGTTCGACCTTAGAAGAAKTCTTCTTCGAAAAGAAGCCTTAAAGTATCCCTGGTTGTCCATCCACATCCGTGATCCTATGATGAAAGGAAGAAGTGGAATCTTTAGGGCATGGAATCTATAAGAAACTCCATGGACCCAAGAGCTAAAGAAAAACACGAGGAAGAACATGAAGATTCCAAGAAAGAAAGAGAAGCCAGAACAACCAGTCATTGTATCGAGAATCACAAGATTACTAGCTCGATATGAACTCACTAAAAGCAATCAAGCAAAGGAATTGAAAGTTGTGATGAAGAACAATGTATATGAATGCAAACATTGCAAGACCCAGAACAAGAGGTTCTCCCAGATGGAGGGAGAAGACTATGATGATTACTTGTTCCAGTAAACCAGACATACCTCTACATGAGTCATTATATCATCCGCAATATTCATGGGTTGGAGTTCTACATCAGATGAATGCAAAGACTGTTCTCCAGAGCAATTGAACAAACATCGTATGAAGAGAAACCTCAAGGCTTTGAGGCATAACATAAAGAGACCCTTGTATGCAG
This sequence comes from Picea mariana, assembly GCA_032191745.1. Lineage (NCBI taxonomy): Eukaryota > Viridiplantae > Streptophyta > Pinopsida > Pinales > Pinaceae > Picea > Picea mariana. Next base: position 144,184 of record JASDQU010739802.1, on the reverse strand, counting down.
ATGGAAGAAGACAACTTGGTGGAGAACCTCCAATGCATAGTAGAAGCGTGGTGAAGATTTTCTATAACAGAGATATTGTATCAGAATGATTACTCAGAAGATCAGGATGATGGATTGCCAATCCATGACAAAGATCTCATGATGACAGAAGAAGTGCCACATGGATATGTTCCAGTTTGACCCTTGCCACGATGTTGTGAGCTAGCAGGAACCAAAGAGGAATCCAACAATGATATACTTTATTGATCAGAGCTACATGAAGCCTTCAAAGAAAACCAGTGTTCTAGACTGAAGTACATTTGAAATCAAGCATTACATTATCCGTGTTGAAGTCCAGAAAGGAGAAAGTGGTTCTCCAATACATATCTCCACAGATGAGCAGATAAGCAGACATTTTGGTAAAGCTTTTGTCCAAGATGAAAGAGTTTGTGTACTCAAGCTGAAGCTCGTGGAGACGACTTCCTTATGGAAAAAGGAAGAGATGACTCCCAGGTTGGGAGGGAGCACTGATGTGTTATTGATTGATGGACAGTGATTTTTCAGTTCAAAAATGATCCAGGATGAGCAGTTCCTTTCCAGTTCGGAAAGTGGTTTGAGATTTCTGGTGAACATGCATTTTCCAGTTCGTAAAAAGGTCCAGATCGAACGGTCATTTTCGTAATGAAAATGGTTTGATGGATTGCTGATGTACCATAGACAGCGATTTCCCATTGTGGTTAACATGGGGAATGGTCTAGGGTAGTCTCTCTTTTTGAGGGTTACTCAAGAAGACTGGCCCGCCTCGCCGAACATCGATTTCCCATTGTGGCTAACATGGGGAATGGTTTGTTTTGGAGGTTGGTGCAGGACAGTCATTTCCTTTGGAAATGGTCCGGACAGTCATTCCTTAGGGCAGATTCATGCTCTCCAGGTTGCACTTTGTTTAGTGTCGGAGGAATGGCCCAGGGTGAGGAATGGTCCAGGTTCAGCAATCAGGGACAAACGTTCCTTAGGGCAGACTCATTCTCTCCAGGTTACACTTTGTCTAGTGTTGGAAGAATGGCCCAAGGTGGGGAATGGTTCAGGCTCAGAAATCAGGACAATTATTCTTCCTTGCTTGAGAAGAATAGTCCAGACAGCTCATCATTGATGTTTGACCTTCTGAGGGCAGATGCTCTTCCAAGATCTCACAGATGTGAGTGGAAGAATGGCATAGATGATTCAGTTTATATCATAACATTGTTTTTGTGCAGGTTGATATCAGATGATTGTTATGAAGACTGTATGTCTCTAGATAGTAGATGTATACTACTGTGGTGGATGTGTTCCACTGTTTGTGACTATATGTCACTGATCAAGTACCTGTGTGCTACTGGTGTGGTAGTGTACGATTGTAGTTGTGTACTACTATGGATAGACACAGTTGTGTTCTATTGAATGATATTGTTCCGATTGCCTTGAAGACTATCAACAGTGTTGGAAATGATTATCAGCTAAATGAATGATCAATGGACAGAGATTTTCCAGATGAAAAATGGTCCAGGACATCTATTCTTCTAGGACATATGTCTGGATTAGAAGAATGGTTCTTGTGTCACTCTATGGAGTGAGTGACTTATCCAGCATCATGTCTGATTACTCAGATGGAGTATGGTTTCGAGAGATGATGCAGTTGATGACATTGATAGTCTATACAACTATGTTGATGCTACCGGGTGAATGGTACATTGTGCTCAAGACCATTACCTGTAATACCTCCCTAGCTAGGAGGGAGTGTTGATATTATGGTAGCTGCGGGAGCTATTTACCTCCACGTGTAAACCTGACGAGAATAGAATATTCCGGGAAGCAAGAAGAAACCCTAATGAGTTGGCTAATAACCCTAGAAGACATGTCGGCTCAAGAGGATAATTTGTATTAGGTTATTAGCCTTCAAGAGAAGAAGTCGGCCAAAAGAAATAATATATACTGAACTGAAATAATATGAGAAGTCAGCCCAGGCAGTTAGCCAGAATTAGTATAAATACATGAGGCCAGTCTTCATTCTGGCAGACATTCTCAGAATTGCAGAGCAACACTTGTGCGCATTGCAGTTGCCCAGTTTGTGCACAGGTTTGGAGGAGAGCTGCTGTTGCAGCTGCTGCAGGTAGCAGATTACGCTTTGGCTTGGACTATCTCTTGGTTAGGGTTTGGACTATCTGATCAGCTCTTGTTTGGTGCGCTATCCTTAGGAAAAGGTACACTACCCTTGTTTGGCTATCTAGCCTAGGGTTTGCTTCCGGAATGATTCTCTGTCAAGGTTAAGGTGCTTGGAGGGTGGCTTCGGCCTATGGTTGGGTGACAATAGTGATATTGTTGATGGTAAAACGAGCACATCCATTATATTCTAATAGTTGGGGGGGTAGTTTGTAGGTTGTGGGGGTGAGGTGAATGAGGGATGTGAGTCTGACATAAACTTGAAATTAAACTAAGTATGGAGTATGGGGTGGGTAAGTAGGTTAGCGGGTTGGTGGGGGTGAGAAATGTGAGTCCGCGAGTCCAACAAAGAGATAATGAAATAGTCTAAGTGTTGAGTGAAAAGGGGATAAGGAAGTATGAGTGGAGTGGAGAATGGTAGGTTCGCGAGGATGGGAAGATGAGGGAAGTGAATAGATTAGTCCGCCAAAGACATGAACTCGAGGTGTTGTGGGTGATATAAAATAAAACTAAGTGTGGGAAGAGGGGAAATAAGGGGTGAGGAGAAGAAGGGGAAGGTGTGTGGGTTGGTAAAAGAGGTTAACCCACAATGATGTAAGAAGATTTTTCATGGGTTATGAACATGTAAGAAGATTTTATGGGTCTTGGGCCCACAAGATTTAGATGTGTTTCGAAGAAATTAGCTTTATTCCACATGGAAGAAGCACCCTTTTCCGCTTAAACGCAAACTTGGATATCTTGAGCATACGAGCTCGAATTTTGAATTCGAAAAATTTGTAGCGAAGTTGAGATCGAGGGCTATGCAATGAACTCATTATCGTTCAAAAATTGTCTTCTTTTGATATCATTTTTTTATGAATTCAAGAGTGGGAAAATATAGATGACCAAATTTTGGTCAAGAACTGGCTCCAACTGCGGGACAGTGACCCCCTGTGGGTTATTGAGAAATCCAGAATTTCAAGACCAATTGCCTTCTCCATTGGGCTATGGAGTCATCTTCAAAATAGATTCTTGTGATTATTCTTCTTTCATGGAGTTATCTTAGTAACTGCATTATTGTACAAAACTAAACTGAAGAAACAAAATATGTACATACATGATCTACCTACCCTACCTTACTTGGAAGAAAGGTGGCACCTTAGGTGTAGGTAGATTTCCAATGTAGCCATTCAAGCATTGATCTGATTTGTGGAATGAACTTCATTGTTATGGAACATATTGAAACTTGTAACATTGAGTCAGGGGTACTCAATATGTACTGGAGAAAGATTGAACAAGGTGTGTTGAGGATTTGATTGCTTTACTTCTCCAACAATGCTTTGGAACCATAATTCAACGAAATCAACTTTTACTTGCTTAAGAATGTTGCTTTCTTTGATTGGATGAGGAGTTTTCAATCTGAGAACAATTTCATCTTTTTCCTTAGCATCAACCACATCCAAGATTTCTGATTCAACATCAGTGCCTTGAAGGAATTCCTCCTTTGTACAATGATCATATCTCCGTGGTGAGGTTGCAACAATGAACTGCTGGTGAACTTTTGTGGGGAACTGTAAGGCCATATTTTGTTGTTCATCAACAACTTCATGATCTTCAGAAATAAAGTATATCATCCATGATTCCTCTTGCTCCAAATGTCTTTCCTTTGATGCTTGGAAAATGCCTTCTTCATGAAACTCTTCTTTAGGAAAACAATCGACATCATACAAATCTGATGTAAAGTGATGATTTCTATCCCTCCAATGTAAACATTGTTGCAGTAAGGCCATATTTTGTTGTTCATCAACAACTTCATGATCTTCATAAATAAAATATATCATCACAACTTCATGATCTTCAGAAATAAAATATATCATCCATATTTCCTCTTGTTGCAAATGTCTTTCCTTTGATGCTTGGAAAATGCCTTCTTCATGAAACTCTTCTTTAGGAAAACAATCGACATCATACAAATCTGATGTAAAGTGATGATTCCTATCCCTCCAATGTAAACATTGTTGTTGTGGCTTGATATATATTGGTTGTATTATTTGAGACTCTGCTACAATGTTTTCATATTGAATTAAGTCCTCATGTTCATCTTTGAGTTCACTATAATCATCTCTCAAATTGAGCACATGAGAGGTTGAGATTTACCTCCAATGAAGCATGCAGAGGATGGTGTTCTTCTTGGATTGAAACTTTAGTGTTCTCATTTTCTGTTTCAAGATCAATATCTGAAAGAAAATTTTTGTTTCTTTCCCCAAAATTTTCTTCTAAATTCATTCCTCCATAGTCTTGGATCAATTTTGGGGGGTCTAATATGTTGGCACCGGTTTCAAGAACATATCTTTCAATGAGTTGAGCTCGTTGCATTAATTCTTTCCAGTTGCGTTTTCCTTCTTACCTCAATAGAAATCTTAGATTTGTGGGCAAAGCATTTTCGTAACAACTGAAAATAATGACATCGTTTGGAAACATTTATTGAGGAATCTCATGAAGAACTTGTTAAATTTTTAATTAAAATAAAGTACCAAGGCAAGTGTTTCTCTTCCCTAGGCGCCTAAGGGGGAGAAAGTGCCTAATGTGGGTCTTAGTCATTTAATTTGTGAGATGCAAATTAAATGGTGACTTTATGACTAAAGTGAGGGTGAGTGAAGAGACACCAAATCTCAGCCACCCATCTAATCTAATCTCAACCGTTAGATTAGAAAACCCCTCACCTTCCCTCATGAGGTCGATTAGGGCAAGGGGGCGCACCCATTCTTGTGTAGTTCATTTTTTCTTGTTGAGAGAGCAAGTGAGAGCTGGGAGAGGTCGAGCTTGAGAAGAGAGACAACATTTGCTGAAGGAGAGCACACATCCCAAGGCAAAGAGCAGCATGGATTTCGAGGCAACAAGCAACAAGGAAGAACAGGTTGTATCGTACAGATTTCTGAAGGCCGTACAACAATAAATGTGCACAGAAATCGAGGTGGACAATCGCTGTGTTTTCTGAGAGTATTGGCACGCTTTTCAAGGCTGCCATATAGCATTTAATTGGCACAGAAATCGAGGAAGGAGTTGGGCACACTTTTCTGGGTGAGAAAAGTCGGTACAGTCCGTACGGACCTACACAGAAATCGAGGGCCGTACCACAGAAAATTCTGGGCACATTTTTCAAGGCATTTTTTCCTACTGGGTTTTTCGTACAGTCTTGGCAGAATTTTGGGCACAAATTTCGAGACAGTCCGTACAACATTAATTACTGGGACAACCGTACAGTTGTACGGATTTTTGGTTCAGAAATCGAGGAGCAAAGCTACAAGAATGTCCAGATAAGTTTGTGTAAATTTCTGAAGATGAATACGCTGTAAAAGAAATTTCTCAGAAGCTCAATAATAATAAAAAGCCCTTTCTCACTGGTTTTCCCCTTGTGGGTTTTTCCAGGGTCGAAGTTAGATCGAAAATTCTTGTGTCTAAATTTTCTGAGTTTTGCATACTGCTGATATTTTATTTCTGCGTTGAAAACGATGTTCAAAATCCTCATGTTTCAGTTTTGAAGTTTATTTTCTGCCAAGTTTTTTATATGCTGAAACTGTGTTGAAACAGGGTTTGGGCATTTAACTTTGGCTGAAAAATCAGCGAGACTGAAACTGGGTTGGGGTCTGAAATTTTAACATGGTATCAGAGCTGAGTTGAAGGGAAGCAGAAATTTCAGCAAACAGAAAGTTGGGACAGCAGTCACTTCACAGGGCAGATTTTTTGAATTTGTGGTTTTCAGCAGAAAGAGGGTCATGGCTACTGGTTTGAGGGTTGAGGACAGACTTGATGGGGCAACAAATTTTGGTGCTTGGAAGGAGAGGATGATCTTGCTTTTGCAAGAGAACGAGTTGTGGGACACTGTTTAGAATACCACTACTCATCCTGTTGTGGTACCTACTGATGCTACTCTTCTTGCAGCCTATACTAAGAAGAGTATCAAGGCTAAGAGATTTATTCTTGATGCCATCAAGGATCATTTGATTCCTCACTTGACGGGGAAGACACATGCCTATGAGATGTGGGAGTCTTTGACTAA